>VZRI01005446.1:30090-41830 GCA_013397515.1 Upupa epops
CCATTTCCTATTGTCCTATTGCTAGTGAACTGGCAGAAGAGATAAACCCCCACCTTTCTACAACCTCCTCTCAGGTAGTTGCAGAGAGCAAGAAGGGCTTCCCTCAGCCTCCTTTTCCCCAGGGTAAACAACCCTAGTTCCCTCCTTAGACCCACCCTCCAGGCCCTTCACTAACCTGGTTGAGCTTCACTGGACATGCTCCAGCATATCAATGTGCTTGGATTGCAGTGTCCAAAACTGAACACAGTATTTGAGATGAGACCTCACTAGTGCCAAATCCAGGGGGATAACTGCTTCTCCAGTCCTGCTGGCCACACTATTTCTGAACCAGGATGTGGTTGGCCTGCTTGACCACCTGGGAACACTGCTGACTCAGGTTCAGCCACTGTGAATCTACATTTCCCAGGCAGTTTTTCACTAAACAATTCTCCGGCCACCTGTAGTGCTGCTTGAGTTTGTTCTGCCTTGAGTGTCAGAGCAGCACTTGGTCTTGTTAAACCACTTACAATCGACTTCACCCATCAATGCAGACTGTTCAAATCCCTCTGTAGAGCTTTCATACCCTCAAGCAGACTGCCACAGCTGCCCAATTTGCTGTCCTTACTTCTTAGCTTCTGCTCAGTGTACAAAAGGGCTTCCTACATTGCATCTTGTGAGCCAACAAGCAGCAAAAAACAGAATAAAACTTGGAAGGGATAAGGTGGAGCAAAGAGGAGGACACATAATGCATATTCAGACGTGTGCAATGAGAACAAATGCAGAAGAAAAACAAGCTGGCTGGTTACATGCCTTGGCATTTTCTGCATGATTGGAAATTCACTGCACACATGCAGGATGGTAGTGTCCTATCCCTTGTGTACCCTTAGTTTATCAAGCCCAGTCAAGGAGCTCTTGCAAGTGAAACCTAAAAGAGACAAAACCATAAGCTTTTTGTCTTAATTCCTTGAACAACAGTGATCCAGGACTGGCAATAAGAAGAGGAAAGGCACTTCAGTGGTGAATTTATGTTAATGACAGGCAAAGAAGCTAAGGACACAATTTTCAGGTCATTGCATCTCTGCTATTCCCCTAGCTGTAGGGACTTAATCCCCATCTATCTTGACTGCACATTGCGTGGGTTAATTGGCATTTCTACATAAGCTGTAAGACATGAAATGTGCTAATAAATTATGAGTCCTTAAAAAGTATTAACTTCTTAGAAAATTAGTCATATTTGTATAAGTGAAAGACATACTGCATTTAAGCATTCGTTTAAAATCACTTCAAATTTCAGCACTAAACATCTACAAATCACCTTTTCTGAGAGTCAGCAAAAAATCAGGCCAGGAGCTAAGAAAGATTAAGAGTCGCAGGAAGAATAAATTGTCTTGTTGCTCTGTTGTGCTTCAGGCTCCTCAAACTGGAATTTTACTCAGATTAAAATCTGTTTTAACGCTGCTTTTGAATTCTTTGTCTTCTGATGCTAGAAGCTGAGGGAGAGCAGGCTGCAGTTTACCAGACAGCTGGGAGGGACAGACAGTATCTTCTGATTGATTTCTACCTGGTGCTCCTGTAAGAGTGCCCAGTGCTCCTCACATGGGTGGCCTTGCTGGATCACTTGATAAGACGGCTGGTGAGGGGCTGCCCATGCTGCCATGTCCACCTGCCTACCCGTGGGCTCCCACGGGTGCTGCTTTATTGCCTCCTGTGCTAATGGCATAGGGGACAAGGGGTGTGGTGTGGGGAATCTCCTCACTTTTGCAACTGAGAAGAGGAATACAGCAATTAGAAGTAAACAACTAGGCACACCCTTCCAAAGAAAACGGCAGACTGTGATGCCACGTGTACAAACATGCCAGGAGGGAAACGGATCACAGGGATAAGCAATGGCTGCAGCCCACATGCTGCCACCCTGCCCTGTAGTTCTGGAAGGCACAGAGGGACTGTTCTATGCTCATTGACATGGGTGGACTCTTAGAGGTGTCGTTACATGTGTAAGTTCTTTTGCAAGACACATTCCCCAGGGGAGAAGCTGTTTTACTCTAACTGCTTTGCATACACTCATATAGCAAAGCCACAGTTTTCCCCTGGGGCATTCATCCTGGCTTGACAGACAATCCACTATGCAATGTGCGACATCTACCCCATGTTAAAGTTAACTCAAGGGGCAGATCTCTAGGATTACAGTAAGCAAAATTGAGGCCACAATTAAAACAAAAAAGCCAAACCATCATCCCTAGGGTGTCTGGTGACCGTGTTCTGTCAGGAAGGTATCAGGCTGGAAATGAATCCTCTCTAGAAATCTGAGTGATATGGCCCCACCTGTGACACGAACTCCGCTCTTTGGAAATCTGGCCTCTCCATACACATGCAGTGTGGAAACTGGATGCTGCAAACAGTCAGCTTTTTGGCATGCTGGAGTTTCAGCCGACAGCCAGAGTACATCCATCTTGCCAGGCAGGGAAGTGAGAGAAAGGGATGCCCCATGTGGAAAATCTTGTAGCTGTCTTGGCAGCTGTTACCTTTATGTACCCCATGGCTGTGCTTACTCCACTGAGACACTGCTAGAGAAAACTTTTAATTTAACAAGCACTGTTTCCTAACATCTTTTCAAATCCCAGTGTAAACCAAGCTGTTAAAAGTTTGCAGTCATGAGCTAGTTAAAATTAGCCTAGCACAAATCCCAGAGTCTAGCTTGAGAAGCTAACAGGTGATAAACCACAGATTGTCACTGCACCAGAAAAAAAAGCAGTTACTGGGTGAATGTTCATCATTTAAATTCCATAATAGGAATAATTTTATCTGGAAGAAGTTTATCTGCTTTTAAAGAACTGAAATGCTAGTGTAAGCAGAGCAATTTGTGTTGATGCGCTTTAACGTGAGACACAAACAGTTTCTAACTACTTACTTCTGCTCTCAGCTAGCCTGTTCCTTATGAAAATGGACAGTCCCAGCACACTGCCCTTGTTCCAAATGTGAAGCAATCTCTCTGGGGAAGAAGACCAAAGGTATCTTTGCCTTTTATTTAGGGGGCCTGCAGGAAAGCTGGGGAGAGGCTGTTTCCAAGGGCTTGGAGTGGTAGGACCAGGGGTAATGGTTTCAAGCTGGAAATGGGGAGGGTTAGATTGGAAGTCAGAACGAAGTTCTTCATGATGAGGGTGGTGAGAACAGGTTGTCCAGGGAGGTTGTGGCTGCCCCCTCCCTGGAAGTGTTCAAGGCCAGACTGGATGGGGCCTTGAGCAACCTGGTCTAGTGGGGGTGGCCTTGCTCATGGCAAGGGGGTTGGAACTAGATGATCTTTAAGGTCCCTTCCAACCGGAACCATTCTATGAATCTGTGAAGAATGTCAAAAGTTCAAGCACCTAGAGCTGGAGAATACTTTAACAAAAGTTTACAAGGACATTACCTGTTAGAGACTTCAAAACACCGACCGCACAAAAAAATCCTCCTCTGCTGGGAGAGCCTCTGGTAATCCTTATGCCTAATTTACTACAGGGTCTGCAAGAGGACCGAGTGGAGGCTCTGGATCAGAGCTGATGGATGCAGGAATCTGAAAGAACATAGACCGAGTCAGACTTGCTGAGAATCCAGCCCAATGTTTGGGGAAGGTACCTCTTCTCCTGACATATTGTGCAGGTTATAGCAACCACGATTTGAAGGAGAGTTCCAGCCTTGTAAATTCACACCTGAAACTCCTCCTTAGGCACATGCTGCTGTAGTGTTTTGCACCACTGAATTTGATGTATTGCCAATGTATTTGGAGGAATTAATGCCTTTGTAAAGGCTAAGGTCAAGAACTTAGTCTTTTCTATGTGTTCCAGAAAAAAATCCAGGGTTCAAATTATCTGTCAGCAGTCACTACAAGGTATTTCAGAAGAGCATGCAAGACCTCTGCAAACAACACACAAGGGAAAACATTTCCACGCTTCCACACATGATTTACATTCCTTCCTGATCTAATAGAGATTTTGGGAATCCCCTAATAGTATCTTTCAAGGAGCTTTGTCTACAGTTACTACTCTGGCTCTTTGTTATCCAGTGACACTGGATATCACTCGTTAACCGTCATAGTTGTCCTCATCCAGGTGAATCCAAAGGTTATCTTAGGTGGAGGAGTACAGAGGATCATTTCTTTCCTATGCCCATCTTTTATTGTAATTGAATGTTGCCTTGTTCTTGTCTATAAAAGTAGCACAGATAGAAAGCTTCAAGCTAGTTCATAATATTTTAATCTACTGTGCTCACGTTCATCTCCTCATTAAAGCAAACAATTCTTGCAATTTTAATTTGCCTCCGTGGGAGACTTTTTTCTTGAATGATCATACTGTCTCTGATTCACTCCCTTTCCTGACACTGCTCTCATTAGCACTGGAGTATCCTTTCTGACATCAGGTTACCAAGACCATGCAACTGATGCTGCAGCATCAATTCAACGTCAGCTGGTTGGTTTTTTTTTCATAGCACTTTCCCTGCTCTTCTTTTCTTCGCCCTTACTGATTTGTTTGCTCCTTTGGCCACAGATGCCCACTGAGAAAACCTGTAGTGATGCTTCATTTATGGTTTTAAATTAGCCCGGAGTTTTATCAGATAAAATGATTAGTTTAATTTTTCCCTTCCAATCTACAGTTGATTGCACACCTCAGCACTGAAAAAATCTGTTCTAGCTAATCTGGGGAACTTCAAAGAGACCATTTTTTACATCCTCCTTTCTTTTCATGAGCTGTGCTTTATTCTCCTAGATAGTTTCCTACGTGAGAGCTCCCAGATAATTTCAGCTTCTTTTCTATTGTGGCAGTAAACTGGGATGATAAAAGCAAACATTGGTTTCCTTAATATTTACTTATTCACCTACATGCTACATTTTCATGTTATAAAAGCAGCAGGAAAATGATGAGTTTGGGGAGGATTGCTGGATAAGTTTTTCAAGCTATTTTAACACAGTCTTTCTTGGCAACTACAGAACGTGCCTGTTTGCTACAAGGTTTTTAAAACATCATTTCCAAATTTATTTAGGGAGCCTTGGAATTCAAGTTGAAGGTACTTCAACCTTTCTTTAAAAGCATTCCCCAAATAAATCTTTATTAGCTGTCTAAATTAAACAAAAATATGTCACTATATTAATACATTAATAGGAAAATTTTGATTATTTCAGCACTACTAGATCATCCTTGAGTGCCCTTCTGGAAACATCAGCCAAAAGAAAGCTTCGATAATGCTTGTGTGAATCGTCTGATCAAAGATTTCTTTGAAGTTGAGAATTAAGCGCTTTGCTCTACACAAAACGAACCATTTAGCAACACTTCTCATCACGTACACACTACGAAATACTTCGGTGAAACAGTGAAACATTAGTGCTGCCTAACAACTGGCCACCTAAGACCTTGAACCAGACCAGCAAGTTCCTTCTTTAATTTTGTTTTTCAAAAATGACTTTGTTTTTGTATTTCGAGTACATTTCCCTGGCTTTTCAAGCCTGAAGATTAGTGAGCTACTTAGATGCTTGCACCCATTTATTGCTGTGTCAGGAGAGAAAACTGTGAGAACGTAGACAAATGATGACTTGATTAAGATATGAAAGTAACACTGGGCACCACAAGTATGTTGAGAAAAAGAATTACTGTCCTCATATCTGTGAAAGAAACATGACATGGCTGTAGACAAAGAATTCTGCAAAGCTGTAATACTGCTCCCTCGCCAGCTGTTGCACAGGGAACATTTAGTCTGCAGGATAAGACATGCAAATGCGGTCATTTGGTCTGGACATAAGTAGTGTGGTAGTGTACAGTATTACAAAACTAGTGGTCCTTCAATGAATTGGTACCAGGCGTCTTGTTAACTAGGCCTGAACTTTGAATCCCAGGTGCATCCAAACCATCCTGGTCTGGACAGAGGTCAGGCATTGTTTTTGACTCAGTTAGGCATTTTAATAGGAGACAGGACCTGGCAACTCAGCTCTTCAGTGTTCCTACACCACTCCTGGGACCTAGCAGGACAGTCCTGAGACATCTTTCTCCAACTGGCAAGATACATGATAAATTTGACTTTCTGCAGTATGAGCCTCACGTAGTAACTCATAACCCTCTGTCATTCCAGATTCACTTGGGATACTTGTTACAAGCACTGTTACAACAAGCAAAATTGATTCCAAGAAAGCCCCTATGCTTCTCCAGTAGGAGAAGGTGCAGTCTGCACCTACTTTCCTTGTGAGCTGCAACTGCCTACTGTCTTATATGAGCAAACTCCTGATGCTTCCCAGCAGAAATCAGCTACTGAGAAGAAATGTCTTCTCTGAGAATGTTCCCTTATGTAAGCTAGTTATCAGCTGCTCTGAGAAGAGAGTTTGAGCTTCCTGGGGCCTTATTTAGTACATGCCTGTGCATGTTTAAGCGCTTAGACCAAGGGTGAAATCAAAGCAGCTCTGATTTTGAGTACCTCAGTGAACTTATTTAGTCAGAAGTAGTAATGGGGACTGTGAGAGCACTCTGCAGGGGAATCTCAATTTCTTGTGCTCTCTTGGACAGTTGTAGGTGAGAAGAGGGGAGCCCTGTAGAGATCTCTAGGAAGGTGGCATGGTCCTGTTAGCATTGTTGAGCCTTCCAGGCATTCAGTGCATTCCTCTTCGCCAGTTGATGCTTGTTGGAACTGACACCAAACAAAATGAGTTCGAAGTAAACCCAATTCCTTCAGAAGAAGCTGTTTGATGATACTTTATTACATCATTTTATTCTCCTTTTTAAAATGCAAAAAAGCAGGGAAATTGGAAGTTTGACTCAGAATTCCACTAGCCACGCTGTCTATGGGTGCTGCATCAGAGATATACCTTGTACAGATGAAAGTGACTTCAGTGCTGATTCTTTAATAGCTATGTGTTCACAACTTTATAGCTATTATAATATGTTAAAACATATGTTACAATATGTTATAATATGTTATAATATGTTGTAAGAATCTCAGCAGGAAGTAACACCAGACTTTTGCAAGCTATTAATATGGGAAATCCAATATAGTTAGTTCTCCCTCACTTCATCTTCTACAGGACAAATAAACTTCAGGTGACTTTCAAAAGCCCTTCAACCTCCTTTTTTATTAATTTGGTTTGTTTATTTTCATAAAATGTGTGGACATGCTTTTTATATGTAATAAAACTGATTCAGGTTTGATCATCATGTTGAAAAGTTAATAACTCCAGAGTTATTAACAACACTGGTCCCAGATGCTTTCTTTTTTGATTGTCAGTAATATGAAAGAAAGCTGTTCTTAAATTTAAGCCTTGAGTACAGATTGATGGGATGATGTATCAGACCATCTCCCTGTTTCCATGTAATATTTTATGGCAACCTAGACAGTTTTTCAAAAGTCACAGTACAGAAGATATGAGAGCACTAATAATTTAGTATTCTATTAGCTTTTTTGACCCAGACACAATGTGCTTTTAATATTAATTAGGTCTCACTGTACTCATTTAGGATAGCTCAGTACTATGGAATCAATTTAATGTACCACGAGAGATGTTTATACAGAAGTATCTTCAGCCACTATTGTTTTACTATTTTGCTGGGGGCATCAGTTAGCTCTTTCTCTCCGAAGTATTTGTGCCTTGACACTAATGCTCGTACACCAAGAAAGAGACAGATGCTGAGATTAAAACTAAATGGAATACCTTGAATATCTGGAGGCAGACATCCTGCACATGTTCTAATGTCTGATTTTCTCCTGTTTACTGATACCTTCTCACAAATCTATTTTATTGAGCATGTTACAATTCATATTCAGGGTCCTTTTAAAACGGACATGACTGACGGTTTAATTGGGTAGTTTCACTGCAGGCAGGAATCTTTCTCAAGAGCTAAGGAGGATGCCTATGTTCTCATGGCCAAATGCTTTGTCACCTTTGGAGCAGAACTAAGTATTTTTGTTTGCAACCAAGGAATGATTGTAATGGTGGCAATACAGTTCATGTATAAGAATGTCCAAGTACCCCAGTGTTAATTCATGTACTCAGAGCTGTATTTTCCTGTATTTCCATCTTTTCTTCAATAGATGCAACCAACCTTTATTATCTATGTGTTAAAACCTAACAGATTTTGCTGAATATGTATCTAAATAAGAGCCTGACTTTCATGTTATTTGGATCAAATGAAAGAATCTACTAACCTGCATGTTCAAAATGATTACATCTTACAATAGCCAACTGCTAGGTAAGGAAAATGACTTTTGTCCAGTATAAAATAATCTTATCACTCTCAACATAGATTGTGTAGCCTGTAATATAAATACTTCATTTGAAAATCACTTGGCATAATGTCAGGAAAGTTTCAGCATTCTCTCTTCTGTGGCATCTATGTTCTAGATGTCAGATGTTAAGGTTTACTTGGTTAGTTTTACATTGGACTGGATGATCTTGAAGGTCTTTTCCAGCCTCATCATTACTGTGATACTGTGATCTAATCTAACTGATCTGTAGCATATTTAATCTAGATTCAATGTTGAATATTTTTAATTAGCATTTAATTTCACCAGGAGAGTGACTAATCCAGATATGAAATAAAAAATACTGCTGGGAATAGACAGCAAAAGCACAAAAATGTGAATGGTGCTGCCTCATTGCGGTAAGTTCCCGTTGAATTAGCTTTAACAATGAGTACCTTCTGCATGTTGCTGAGAAGCCCATGTACACATGAAAGGGGAACTTAAATCTTGTAATGAGCAGCTTGTTATCCTGTAGGAGCATCATATTTCAGCCTACTTGAGATGGATCCTACAACATATGCTTGATTTCACGCATTTATAAAAAGTAGTGGGAAAGACCTTTTATAGTCTTTCACATTCAGACCTTTGAAATTACTGCCACGTCTGATTGATGGTTGGTAACACTGCTTGCATTTGGTGTCCACCTGGAATGTCCATGTTTGTTTTAGTCCATTCTAGCAAATAACTTTGTAGTACAGCAGAGAACAAACCTCACTCTCTTTTCCCCTCAATATTGTCTTCATACAGGCAGGCTTAACTTACTGTATGGAAAACTAAAGTAGATGGGAAGTTAAAGCTGCATTTGCATGAAGTTTTCCTGGCATCTAGAATTTTCTGGTCACTTTAGGAACAGAGCTGTGAGATATCAGCTAGTTTCCTTGTGTTTTGTAGTGTAAGAAGACTGTGTAAGGGATTAGGGGATTTTGCATCCCTTTGCCTCCTTTCATGGTAATCAAGATCATAAACCATGCATTAGTTTCTGCAATAGATGCATTTTATCATAAAGTAATATTGTTTTGACAAGACAGAATTTGTATTTCTCTCTAATCTTATTGATAGAAACTCCTACATAGAGTCAACCTCACCCAATAGAACTGATAGAACAGGGTTAGAAAGGAGGCTATTTTTGTTTCTTTAGCTACTAATGCACTGCTATTCCTGTTTATCAAGAATTGTTGTGTTTTCATTTTTGGGGACCACTGTACAGTTTGGAATGTCACTCCTAAGATGCCTATATACCAAGGCAAATAGAATACCTGAAAAATGAAGGGCAAGAAGTTGGCGGACTTAACTTCTCTTGCTTGTAACAAGGCTTTGCAAACAACGTGGGAAAAAGATGAGGGGCTAAGGAGAACTAGCAACAAAGTTGGCTAAATCATCTTTAAAGAAGTCTACTTTTACATCTCACTGGAGAGTTTCCTGAAGAATTTTCCTCACTATATTCTAAGAAAAACAAATAACAATTAAATAGAAGTCCTAAAACTTGCATGCTATATCAGGTAGAGTTTTACATCACATGGTCTACAGGAGGAATTCTTGCAAATAATCTTTACATAATAATCAAGCAGAATTTGGAAATCCACTGCAGCTGCTGCTTTCCCCCAAGTTTACTCACTGTACACTCTGTTTTCAGCTACAGCGTAAGCACAAGATGCAGCCTCCAATTCCTGCAGAAATGATTTTAGAATTCTCAAGAAATCTGCTTTCAGGTACACACTCTCTTGGATTTTGAGCTCTTTCAGACAAATCTACTACTCCATACAGATCAGGCATTGGTTCACAACGTTGTCTCAAACCCAGCAGACAGCATTTTGTGCACTCTCACTGTCTCTGCGTGGTTATTTTTTCTGAACTATTCTGACCTTTTCTATTGGGATTGATGCATATAAAGTGCATAATCACAGCAGTGGGAGACAGAAGAAATTTGGTGAGCAAGTCCATTCTCCCTTAAGGACAGACTGCAGTCCCAGTGATGAATGTATCAAATTAAATTGTCATTATCCTTCTATTTTGACAACCATCTATGAAAAGTATTTATTTATGTAAGGGAGAGTTTCAAGTGTAGAAATTGGAGCAACAGCTTCCTCTCAAAAAAAAAATCAACTCTCTTAAAATCATATTTTCTTGTGAGTATTTGTATTCTTCCCTAAAAAAGTTAGAATAATTTAATTATTAGTGGAATTACAGAGGAGCAATGCCTTTGTATAGCTACCATAATAAGTATCCAATCAAGAGTAGGAAGACTAAATAAGAGAGAAAACAACAGTTAATCAGAGTATAGATGACTAAAAATCCTGTAGCACTTCTTAATTTGTCTAGGCTGGCTGATCACTCTTCACTATGAGGGAAGACATAAATTTCCACCCTTTAAATTTAAATGATGTTTTCTAGGAAAAGCACATGTTCACTTAATCTCTGAATTCATTACATAAAGAGAGACATAAAGATTGATCCAAGCATAAAGAACGAGCTATTTGAGACAGACTGGAAAATCATACCACAGCAGGAGTATGCAGGCAAAGGCTTGCCCAAGCAATCACATGGGTAATGATGTTAACTGCCAGGAAATAAGTGATTTGCTGTAGGTGATGGCCGCATCAGTTGGCCAACTACCTGCTGCTCGCAAGAAAAGTATTTATAGAACATTCCCCTTGTGATTTCAAAGCTATGCCTTAAAAAAATTGTGTATGCTTCGCACATGGGAACCCTTGTGATAAAGCATCCTATCCTCTGCAATGTAAGCACTGGTATTTTGCCAGTATCCAAAAAAGAGATCTTATTGATTGTAGATTTGTCTCAAACAGCTTTGTGCTGCTATTCATTTGAGAACATTACTTTTAACCACACAGAACCACCATCTGAACACAGAGCTGACAATCACTGTTCAGATCCTTTTAGCACTTAATTTTCAAAGCCTGAAGAACTCGCTGAAGAAAACAATTATTTTGCAAAGGTGCATGAAGATTTTAATACAAGTAAATACCCAGGCTTCAGCAAAGCTTTTGATGCAGTCCTCCACAGCACCATCCTGGAGAAGCTGGCAGCCCAGGCTTGGATGGGTACACCCTCCGATGGGTTAAAAACTGGCTGGATGTCTGGCACAGCAAACGGTGCTGCATCCAGTCAGCGTCCAGTGATCAGTGATGTCCCCCAGGCATCGGTTCTATTTAACATCTTTATTGATGACTTGGATGAGGGGATCTAATCTACCCTTATTCATTTGCAAATGACACCAAAATGGGGAGTGGGGTGTGTCAATCTGCTGGAGGGGAGGAAGATGCTGCAGAGAGATCTGGACAGGCTGGGTCAGTGGGCAGAAGCCAACAGGATGAAGTTTAACAAGTCAAAGTACAGGGTCCTATGTTTTGGCCACAATAACCCCCAGCAGAGCTACAGACTGGGGGAGGAGTGGCTGGAGAGCAGCCTGGCAGAGTGGTCAACAACCTGACAGTACTGGTCAACAACTGGATAAATATGAGCCAGCAGTGTGCCCAGGTGGCACAAAAGGCCA
>VZRI01005446.1:42031-139795 GCA_013397515.1 Upupa epops
AGGCTGGTGAAGAGACTGCAAGGGAAGTCTTATGAGGAGAGGCTGAGAGAGCTCAGGGTGTTTAGCCTAGAGGAGACTCAGTGGGGGACCTTATCACGCTCTTTAACTACCTGAAAGGAAGTTGTAGGCAGGTGGGGCTCAGGCTATTCTGAGAGTATAGGGATATATATATTACTATAGTCTAACAGAACCTCTGACTCTGAACAAACTGTAGGCAGCAGTTAACACCCACATGTTAAAAGTAATTTAAGCTTCTGCAAATTGCTTAGATAGATGGACTTGGAAACAAAGCATAGGTAAGAATGAGAATTAAAAGTTCTATCTGCAAGTGAGCTAGTTACATTTGCCTCTGATTATGGAGTGTACTTGACCCTGTCAGCACCTGGCTGAATGAGTGGCAGCTGCCTCGAAATCAGTTCATTGTCTCCTTGCAGTTTGGGGCTGCTGCTGCTGAATGATACTTGCAGGCATCATCTGCAGAGAGACCTGAAGACTGATGGTGTAGTGAAGTTTGAGATCATGTTGACTCCCCAGCTGGAGAAAATCTGCCTGTGGTTTTACTTTTCTTCCATTAAGCAAGTGGTGCTAGCATCCAGGCTAGCCAGCTTGGCAACTTTCAGGGGCATAAGGTTAAAAATACTTCAAAACTTGAGAAACAAATAGGCTTTCTGTTATGAAACCTCTCATTTGAAAGTAATAGTGATTTGGGTTTGTCTGCCTTGTCTCCACAAATGATATGAACTTCTAATTCATCAGAGAGGAAATGTCACCTGAACATTGCTGAGGAACATGAAATCAGAACTAATACAAATCAATATGGGTTACTTTCCTGATTCATAATGCATGTGTCAGGTTGCAATTCCCCTGGCTGAAGGCAGCCTGCCTGATATATTTATCTAGCACTTGAATCAGTGCCTATCTCTGCAGAATATAAGGCTTCCATCTAAAAGTAATAGTGAGTTGTGAACCCTGAGGCTTGTTCAAAGATCTTGCATTGTCATTGGGGTGCACAGGTATTTCAACATCACAGAAATGTTTTGGTTGGAAGAGTCCAACAGTTAACCCAGCACTGTCAGGTCACCACTAAACCATGTCCCTAAGCACCACACCTATATGTCTTTACTTCCAGTGATGGTGATTCCATCACTTCCCATTAGCACTTTCCTAATATCCAACCTGAAACTCTTCTGGCACAACTGATGGCCATTTTTTCTTACCCTGTTGCTTGTTGCCTGGGAGAACAGACTGATCCCTGTTCCACTACAACTCCTTTGTACCCTAAAAAAACCAGTGCTAATGCTAATGATGAGTGAGCAGCACTATTTCCAGCTGGGGACCATCAGTCATCAAAGGCAGTTTCCTGAAGGGTCTCATTATTCATATGCTGATGCTTCAATTGAGTTGATGCCAGCATGCCTCAGACACCAGGGCTGAGTCCTGCACCTCTTGTAAATCACCTCTATGCTTTCTGCAAATATGCCTAGGAAATGCAGTAGGTTTTGTTTGTTGGAGGGTTTTTATAAAAAAAACCCAAAATACTGGTCTGTTGGGGGTAAAAAACATTTGAAACGATTTAAATTCTTCTTCCTGCTTTTATGACTAGCTCATATATGAGTGCTTCACAGAAGTTACACAGTTAGACAAATACAGTGTTAGAATCTCTAAGAAGCTTTGGAGAGAACCAGTACTAGCTGCAGTGTAAACGTTAATTTAAGCAAAACACCCAACTATTAATGTTGCAGGAAAATCTTGTATAAACCTTTACAGCCCAGACTGTAAAGCTCTAATTAAAAGTGTAAGTCTTTATTATTTGCTTTAAGACATTTGGCAGACAAGATCTGAATCTAAAAAGTAAATATATTTTCTAATTTCTGTTTCATTACATAGCCTGTTTCATTGTTCAATACATCATTCATGCAGTTTTTCAGAGAATACAAACACAATTAGTGTGAAACTGTTTCTGTTTGCTTCATTGAAAAAGCAGCATTAGTATTAGTAATTAGTATTAGAAATATATCTCGTGGATGTTATGACCCCTACATATTATCAGTTTACATATTGCACTGTTTCAAGTAGTGAAGAATCATCGTATGATTTCAGAAGCACAAAGAAAAGACAACATAAACTTGCTCCCTGAAGGGAGAAACAAGAAAAAGCTCTTTATGTATTGTTACTTGCTGGGAAACTTGAGAGAATTAACAAAAAGGAGCTCGTACTTTAGTCCTTGTTTGACAAAGCAGTGGAGGAAATATTAATTTCCTTTTCCATTATTAAAGGCTACCATGGTTCTGCCTATTAGAGGAAAACTATCGAAAGTGAAAACAAGTACAAAAGCTGTTTGGGCTTCCTTAACCACAGTATTAATAGACTCTTGGAATACATTCAGATGTCTGCCTGCTAAAAAGCTTGTAGCAGAGGTATTCTTGCCCTTCAGCTGGGTGGTGTAAATGACTACATGAAAGTCCTTAGCTGATTTAGTGCTTCAACTTTATCGAGTCTACTTTTAACTTAAAAATGTGATTCTCAGATGAAATATTACTGCCACTGTTGACACACGTAATTTATTTGTTCTGGTTTTTATATCAGGATATTTGGTGGTCCTGCCTCAGTTCTGCAATGAACCATCACTCATACTTCATTCTGTATGTGTCTGGTCTCCTTTCTTCCTGGGAGCTGAGTAAGGTGACACATGTCCCTTTCACCTGGAAAAGACCTTGTCTATCATTTCTGACACACGATGGCATTTCAATTTTTGTCTTTTTTCAAAGAAGCATTAATTCCTCGGTACTCGCTCTCTATGTTATTTGTGGTTTTCTATTTCTTTGCAGGTTTGCACACTCCATCTTTTTTTCTGCACCTATCTTCTTCCATTATTCTAGTTTGGAGTTTTCTGTCAAAAACTTCCATGGGCTGCCAACAAGAAGTCACTGTTACAGGTGTTAAAATATACTTTGCACTCTTAAATAACAGTTTATGGCATCAATAAAATGAATCTATCACTGTTTCACTATGATCCCTTTCAGTACAGAAGGTGTAACTTCAAAATGACTTTCAGCAATCTACTGAATTAAGGGAAAAAAAAATCAACTTTATCATGACCTGCTCAAATTTATGCCACATATATTGTAACCCAGATTATTTACCCAGATAAACAACTCTGACTTTGCTAATCAGCTGCTTAGCTGAGATATGACTTTAGCATACCTGTTCGAACAAATGAATAGTAAATGCCTTGTTTTTACTATCAACATAAAGAAGTTGATGAAAGATTTTTACCCATGTCTTTTTTTTTCCTGTCACCATGACATATTATTTTCTCTGCGCTGAAGTTGTATCCACGGCATATCACAAGCCTCTACAGTTAATCTGATATCACAGAAGCTACAGTGAGGCCAATATAAAAGTATACTGACCCTTTCAGTTTTGTTTTAAAGTCCACACAGAGCCTATAATTTTAATGCAATTTCCTCTAGCATCTTGAACATCTGTGCTCTGCTGTCTTTTGAAAAAAACCTTAACATAGGTGTGGGACCTTGCTCTGGAATTGGTGAGTGGAACTGGACACATTCTGTCCCAACCTGTGCTAATGGTTTTAACTATGCAGGCCCTGCTCTTTATGTTAAGTATTGCCCTTGTTTGTGCTGCTGGTTTTAGAACCACCTCCAGGTCTTCCTGGATTTTGAGCTCTGATACCTTACTCATCTTTCTTCCCTCGGGGCTGTGCTGGTTCTCAGTGCCAAATGCAACATCAGAATATTTTTTCTGAATGTGTTTAAAAATTGTGTAGATACAGTGCTTGAGGATGTGGTTTAGCAGTGGGATTGGTAGATGTAGGTTAATGGTTGGGCTCAATGACCTTAAATGTCTTTTCCAACCTGAATGATTCTCTGATTCCATGATTTTTTCACTCTCTGCATATTTTTTCGTGCAGTGGATAGCTTCATTTTTCTCTGCATGTCAGCAGGAGAAACAAGATTTTGGACTACTGATACACCAGTAATGAAGTTTTCCTTCACATTTCCAGCCACAATGCAAAGCACTGTAGGAAAACACTAAGTCTGTAAGAGCATGGAGCTTACACAGAGTGCATATTCCTTTATGTTCTGCTTTAGGTTTTGCTTTCCTTTGGTTAAAAGACATTGCACTCATACGTTTGAGATGTACGTGTAGTGCATCACTCAAGTCTTCTAAATACAGCTTATAATAACATTACTCTCAGTTAATAGTGCCTGATGTACACAAGTTGTTAAAAAGCTTTTAATTACTATAGGAGATAATACTCCAAGACAGTTTCTTTTTCACTAACACTGCAGATACTGATGAAAGCTGTTTAAGTACCTTCCTGTTGTCTTTTGTTCTGTCAGACAGTCAGTTGTCCCAGAACTTTAAGCTGCCTCATTCTTCCCATCAAATGCTATTCTTGCCTTTTGGTTGTTATCCAGCAATATTCATCTTGTGACCTATGCATACCAGAATCAGCTACGCCTGCTCATCTTGCTCATAGCAGCCTCTTCCCATACAGCTCTCTCTGGTGCCGCTCAAAGATCACATTCAGAACTACAACGCTCCAGCTTTGCCTAAGTGGTTAAGACCTGTGAATATTTTCCTATCAGCATTATGTCATGGGTTAGTGTAATCACAGTGGCTACACGAGAAATTATTTACCAGCAGAAGAAAAACTGCATTTTACTGGCACAATTTCCAATTATGTTTTCCTGTATATTGTCAAAATTAGGCTTTTATTTTAGTCCAGTAAGTACCTTTACACAGGCACAGCAAATACAATTAGTCAAAGTATGGTTTGTGCTGCTATAACTTGTTTTTTAGGTGCAATTATACTGGCCAGAGTACCATGTTCTCTGACTTTGTTCGCTGTATATTTGCAAAAGACACGTTACTGCTGTAACAGGGAAACCTGTTTATACGAGGGTGCATGATTTTCATGGCAGCGATTCTATTATTGGTAATAATTGGAACAAAATTAGGAGTGCTTTCTTGGCATTTAATACCTAGCAGCATATACTAACTGTAGAGCTTTTATAGGCACAGCATCTACGAACAGTGCTGTCTGAGGTTGTTTTGTTTCTTTTAATGACACGCCAGTAAAAATTGAAAGTAAGTTGTGCCTAAACTGCCCAACGTGTGTTTCTTGTCTATTAAAAGCACAACATTGTTCAGTTTAGTTTTCTTCCTTTCATGGTTAAATAAGATTTTAAAAAATCATCTTAAAAACCAGTAAGGGATGCATTAAAAATAGTGTTTATATTGCTACAACGAAAGCCTCTGTTTCATCAATTACACAAGTGGTGGAAGAACCAATTGTTCAAGGCCTTTTAGAGATGATTGTAATCTAAATTTTTGAGCCAATGTTTTTTTAAAATACTTTTATGTTTAAGGAGATTATTACATTAAATTTTAACTTTTCTTTCAGATAGGAGAGAAATTAATTATTTTAAAGTGTCCTCTTGCTCTGAGAAAGATATTTTTGTTTAGTTTTGAGTTCTGTTCTTAATGTCATAGCTGGCATTTTAATCTTTCTAGAGTGGAGACTACTCATTTGTTACTGGATGTTTTGTTTCAGACATGATTCCATAGCTTGTGTTGATACCAAGAAGCTTTGTTATATTTAATTGATAAATTGGAAAGGATGGCAACTTCTGACCTTTCTTCTTTGTCATCCCTCTTCTTCATTGTCATTTTCTTCAGTGTCATCTTATGACTGCACAAGGGGCAATGGGTGTAAGCTGGAACACAGGAGGTTCCACGTAAACAGAAGAAACTTTATAGTGAGAGTGACAGAGCACTGGAACAGGCTGCCCAGGGAGGCTCTGGAATCACCTTCTCCAGAGATGTTTAAAACCTGCCTGGTGTGACTTGGTCTAGATAATCCTGCTGTGGCAAGGGGATTAGATCAGATGGTCTTTCGAGGTCCTTTTCATTCTCTAACATTCTGTGATTCTTGAGGCAGATTGCTATGTTTCAGCACATTGTTAGGAAAAGTTACAGCACCGGGCAGTTTTCTGAATGCAAATGTGAAGTTTGCACTGCTCTGTGACTGGGTAGGTCAAGCACTCCCAATAAGAGAAACACTTGAGAATTCTTGATGCTAAGCTCATGTTACCAGGGCTCTAAGCATGCTAACTGGATTTGCAATCTCTTTCCCTACTAGGAGTTTCACAGTCTGTACATATGACCAGCTTGGACATGGTGCTGCTTCACAGACTTGGTTCAGGGTACTGTGAAAGCAGCCAAGCTGCAAGAAAGCTATGAGGAGTCCCACCTATGTTCTTTGCTGTTCAGGCCCTTGCCTGAGTTACTGCTGTAGCTATACTTGGACCATGCCTGAGCCACCTATGCTGTAGTAATGCACTCTGTTGATCTTGACCTTGTTTGCAACTTGGTCCTGCTCTGTCCCTACAAAATTGCCTGGTGATCACTGGACTGGCTCTGACCCTGGCCCTGGCTACCATCCCTGGGTTTACCCTCTTGCCTGCCTGGGGTTCTGCTGGACTGGCTCCTGCTCCACACAGCCGCTGGCCCTGCTGCCTCGCTAGCCCTTATGGCTCCCAGCTGATGTCTGCTCACAGAGGTGCACAGCCCTCCCTGCTCCCTGACACAACCTGCTCAAGCAAGAGCTTGTCATTGAACAGCTTTATTCCTCAAGGATGGCTAGGCTGAAGAGCTCTGACAGTCCTGTGAAAGCAAAGCAAGCTGCCCTGAGAGATGGGAGCCCACATTTTTTATAATGCTAAAGTTGATCTGGGAGCTTGTTTAGTTACTTGAAGGGAAATATAGCCAGTAGGACTAGACAGTTTAATTTCTCGTTTGAAAATTATAATGCTGGCCAGCATAAAATATGATCAAGGTTTATTTTGTTTTCAACTGTTGTTTTGACTGCTCGGAAAGTGCTGCCTACCAGCCCACATGTTTTCCATAAAAAAACCCTGTAAAGTTTAAAGTAATCACAAATTTCTGTTTAACGGTTGAGTTTCATATACACACATTGCATTTAGATTACAAAATTTCAGATTAAATTCCTTCAAATAAAAAGGAAAACATTTTAAAGTGTTTCAATCTCAGGAACTCAAGCTCTTTGTAAGCACTGCTGAATTAAATTTGTAGCTTTTCAATAAAGTATGAACCATTCCTTCCCTGATCCTATAAATAGAAAGCAAAGAATGGCCAGGGTGATTTACTGTAATGATTAATAGCCTTTTATAATGAAAGTATTTCTTTTGGTCTTACTGTCATTTCATGACCACTTAGCAAAGCTGTGTCCCTGTTTAAATGGTGGCATATCCCATCTTCCATTACTAGGCACAGTTTTGTCATGTCTTTTGTGTTTATCCTCTCTAGCACTTGTTTGGCTGCCCAGTGAACTAGCTAAAGTTCTCATCTGAACCAAAGTAGGAATTAGCTGTCAACTACATTAAGCCCCTGGTCTTGGTGAGAGGCTGCATGAAATCTCATCCTTAGGAACGACATGTTACAGTCCCAGTTTTGCTACAGACTTCTTGTAAGACCTTTAGCAAATCCCTTAAGATCTATTTCTACTTGTGAAATTGAGATAATTATATTCTCCAGCCTTTCAGTGTGTGAAGATTAATTCATTAATATGCATGAGATGTTCATACCCTACAGTGATGAAAGCCATAAGAGTTCCTAGATCAACTCTTATATATGTTTGAATTTTATCCATTCACAGCTACAAAGAGTTCATTCCTGCCTTAGTAAGCCTGACACCTTCACAACATCTTAACAATATTAAACTTATGTTCAAAAGCTACAGTGATCTTTAGTTTGTTGTCATCTTCATGGCGACTGTATCCTAAATTAATCCAAATCTTCATAGCAGAGACTGTGATTTCTTCAGTTCCCAAAAGGCATTTGCTGCCAATACATGAAAGGATAATCTCTAAATGTTCTAAATGTGTGCACAGTCCTGCATTTTGAATGTTTGAAATGTATAATCATTGGTGTGCCATCATGACTTAGGTAATAAGCCACTGCTGCTTATGTTGTTGGAATGATCTAGACAGTTTTAAGCTGGTGATTTTCAATTTTTGGCTGGTTTGGTAGCAACATCAACTGCAAAATGCATCCTCACACGCTCATCCGAAAGACTGGATGGGGAGCATGTAGAGATGTTAAATACCTTAACTGGTACTTCTTACCATGCAGTGCTAGCTGTAACATTGAGGAGCAAGCTCTACCCAGACCAAGGTTGACACTGCTCTCTGGCTCTGCAGAGAAGCTCACAAAGGCTATACTCTTCTTTTAAGCAATGTCTTCAATATACCTCTCAAGGCCCCAGAGCATTTGAGGCAAATATGTGAGCATTTCTGGTATCTGCAGCCTCAAAAGCAGAATGGTCATATTAGAAATGACTTATGGAAAAGATATGGTGTTCACATGAGAAAGAAAAGTACTTCATTCAGTTTCTAATAGAAAGAGTCACTAACCACACTGGCATGTATCGTGGCACTAGCTGTATTTGCCAGAAAGGCAATCCACTAGTAACAGCTTGGGGTAAGAGGTCCCTAGGACTACGTAACAAACTCAGCTTAATGGTTACTGGTTCAACAAACATTAATATCCAGAACTCAAAATCTTCCTACTCGAGTTTAAGAAGTAAATTTGCTGAGTGGAACATCTTGCAAGGATTTAAAAGGAGTGGAGGGAAGAAAAGAGACAAAGACCTTGAACCTAAAAAAAAATTGAAGTGTTTTGTTTAGTAAGGTTACTATGCTCTAATAGGCATTAAGACTTGGTAATGACACAGCTGTCGGTAGCTTCTGACTCAAAGCTTTTCCAGTACATTAAGATGTAATGTGAATGGCCAGGAAGGTTTTCATGTCTTCCGGGTGAGCAGAAGCTAACCCAAGCTTGGATCTTTGAAGAAAGCAAGGATTCTAGTAACAATAGTGAGCATGTTACCTATTTATATACCTGTGGCAAAAAAACCTAGA
Source organism: Upupa epops (assembly GCA_013397515.1). Taxonomy (NCBI): domain Eukaryota; kingdom Metazoa; phylum Chordata; class Aves; order Bucerotiformes; family Upupidae; genus Upupa; species Upupa epops. The sequence goes on from VZRI01005446.1 coordinate 51,001, forward strand.
AGAGAAAGAGAGGTTAGAAGCTTTCATTCAACTCCTATCACCACCAGCTGCTCTTGTGTCAGCCTTCATATCTCAGGATCTCATTTAAAGCACAGACACTCCTCACTGCTGCCAAATTAGACCCTTTCAGGCTCTGTGTACATAATAGCAGAGGTGTGACGGTTGTAACTGCAACATAAGGCCTTTTTGGGGGGGAGAGAGAGGATGGTTTTAATTCACTTGGTTCTCTGAGGCAGAAGTGACAGAAGAGAGAATAGTTACTTCTCACCCTGGTTTAGTCTAAATTCTATGTCTGTTCAGGTAGCATCTACTGCCTTTCCACTCAGAAAAAAAGGAGTGGGCAGATGCTGTCCCTTGTGCATATTACTAGTGTATGTAGCATTACTTTAGAACCCCAGACTCCATAATTATCTTTGACTTTATACAGTATGTTTATGTTTACAGGTAGTAATGCTACAGTAAGCAGTGATGTTACTCTTGTCTAAGTCCTTCAAACCTAGAAATGAAGTTTCAGTTACTTTGCTCTAAATCTCTGGGTTTTTTTTCCCTATCTGTTGGGGACTATTGAAAGGTCTGAGCTTTGGCTTAATGCTCTCCCACTGTGCCCCATAGGACTTCACATATTGTCAGCTTTAATTGTACTGGCTATGTAAGGCCTTTGTTCAGTTTAGAATCAACCACTTTGTAGCTGGACTCAGTGGTCCAGACAGTGTCTTGGAGCCCTATTACTTCAAGCACTATGAAAGCCAAACCATGTTTGGGAAAGACTATTCTGAACTGGTTTTAATTCAGAGATGAACTCTTTCTCTGGAATCTGCATGATCTACAGATTGCTCTTTTAAGCATCTGGAAAGTTGTGTTAGAATCACTATCTGTATACGTTGAACATAAAAGCAGTTGAGCATAAAAACAGCAAGGCTTTTCTCCTACATCTCCAGCAGGGGACCTGCTTTTCAAAGACAGTTTGGTCTAATGTCACCGACCAAATGCTTCAAGCTTAGGACACTGCTTTCTTTTTTGTTATCTCATCTGACACTGAGGCTCTGTTATTTTTCTTGACTTGTACCCTGAATGCATGTAACATTTCCCACAGGTTCCATTGTTGGTAAAATTGCTATCCTGGTAAATTCTTCCTGTAAAAGCTGCTCATTTCAGCAAATTGCAGAGTGCAAGTGCACTCGAGAAGTTGTAGGATTAGTAGGGCAACCATTATTGTTTAGCATTACTATAATGCCATCAGGTGTAAGGCAGCAGTTTAGACAGAAGTATGACAGGAGTATCACAGAAATTCATGGGTCAGGAATAGCCCTCCCTCACCACCACCCGCAGTAACCGAGTACAGATGAAGAAGCTGGCTAGTTTCCACTAACAGTGAGTAACCCATTTTTCTGCGCTGATTGATTTGGCCTGTGCTGTTCCTGTCTTACTCATTTTTTTTTTTTTTCATGCTACTGCTGGCAGAAAGGTCTTCTCTACTAACAAGTTTGTCTAGTCTTGGCATTAAGCTTACTATTGAATAACAGTACTTCCTCTTCCAAGTTTTGCTGACCTTTAGCTTCGTGGCAGGTAATTTCTAATGTGTGTTTATGAAAATATTTTAATCACCTATGTTTTGAAAATGAGATAGAGAGTAATCATTAGTTTAGCACAAAAAAGTATGACTTTTTTTCTACTTCTAAAAGCTTATGCACTGAACTTAATTGTTGCTCGTGAGAAAGTTCAATGCACAAATTATTCCACATTAGCAAGTTGTGGATACACCTTCTGCTGAAACGTCAGGTAGTGCTGGGGATTTACTCTTCCTGCATCTCTTTCAGCACCCCAGCAAAACAGAAGTAAATTGACTTTGAGTTTGGAATAGCCTTCTGTTAACTGAGAGTTTTCACCAAAAAAACTACCCTAAAAAGTTCAGTTAGGAAAACAGGGTTATCCTGAACTGAACTAGAACTGAATTATCTGACAGGTTATCTTATGTTTATCTTTTAATGACTTTAAATCATGTTTCATCATACCTTCTAACAATTGGCAAGATTTGGTTCTGTTTGTATCAGTGCTGACTTTGAAAGATTTCCTGCTCATGTATTTTCATCATCAGTTCTAATAACCTTAAGTTTCTGCTATTGTATGATTCAAAAATCTATGGAACTACTTTTTTACACTCTTCCAAATTTACATAAATCTTGAAATACAAAGTACTCAAAGTAGGAATGAGACTGTAGACCGCACAACTATTTTACAAAGGATTTCATAGCGAGTAAAATCCTGCTGATATCATAAAAAACACTGACACTACTAAGAAAGCAGAAAGACAAAAAAATTCTTTACAATGTTAACAGCAAAATTTCATCTAATCAGTGTTTTTTACCCAATGTTGCATAATTGGAAGCAGTATAGAAGCTTAATGATGACTTCTCTCTTGCTTATTTGTTGGTTCTGTTTAGCCAAGGACATCGGTTCTCAATTCTCCGTAGGTCGTGGCAGCATGAGTTGAGGCAGTATCCCCGCTAAGGTAACATGGTGGAGCTCAGCTGCCCTCCCTGCAAAGTGCCACTCATGTCAAGCAGCACCTTAACCACTTTGGAGGCCTGGAGCTCTCATCACTGATATAGACACGTGTTTCTTCCACATCCTCAAATTTAAACACAAGTAATCTGGCAGCACCACCACCACTCATATGCCAAGAGCTGTGCTCCAGAGATGCACTGGTACTGGTTTCCAGCCTAACAGGTGCTCTCCAGCATACCTGCCATTCGACTCGGTTTCCTCCGAGGCCTTTCCCCACCCGCGCTCAGCCCTGGAGGGCGTGGAAGGCCTTCTGGGGGGGTCTGCGGGCTGGGTCAAGGCCTGCACATGCCCGCACCTCCGCCCTTTAGCGCTTCCCGCTGCGGCTTGCCCAGCGCGATGCCGCGGGGTGAGCCAGTAGGAGAAGATGTGCGGGACACTGCTAGCCAGGGCAGGTGACGAGGCGCTGCAGAGGGAGGGCTGCCCCAGGGGGGAGACGGGCTGGGCTGCGCCTCGTCCAGGACCCCGAGCGTCGCCCTCAGCGGAGCTACTCGAAGGGGTGATCACCGCGCCCTGACCCGCGCTGGGGCTGCCGCGCCCGCTCCCCGCAGCGAGCGGCCAGGGACGGCGGTGGCGTCCGCCTCTGCCTCCTCCCCCTCGAAGCCTCCTCCCTCCGCCGGACCAGCTGCGCGGGGAGCGAGCGCGGCCGAAAGGTGTTGCTGGAAGGGAAGTTTGAAGAAGGTCGTCGGGCGCCCGGGCGCTCCGGGAGCATCATGGCGGAGCAGGGCGAGTCGCCGGTCCATGTCCAACAGCCCCAGCCGGCGCCAGCGCTCGCCGCCCCGGCCGTCAGCTGGCCCATCTGCAGGGACGCCTACGAGCTACAGGAGGTCATCGGTCAGTGGGGCGGGAGGGCGACAGAGCTACTAGGCAGCCCCGGGGGATGCCGTGGCGGGCGGGCTGGCGGCTCCGGGCCTAGCGACGTCCGTGCTGCCGCGGGCTGGTCTCTATCGCTGCGGCGGATGCTCCCTGCACCGCAGTGCTGCGAACTTCACTCGCCCGGCAGCGGGAGGGCGGTGGCCCTGGGGGGCGGTGGCTCCTTCTAGAACCCGCCGTGCCCCGCCCGATGCGGCCCGGCCCGGCTAAGGGACCGCTGGTTCTCTAACTGTGCCGATCCGCGGTGCATCGTCACCCGCTACATCGGGATAGTGGGGCTGTGCCGGGACCGGGCAACTCCGCAGAGGCGCTGTGTGCCGGGGTGCGCACACGTGTGAGTGCAGCGGCTCACATTACTCTGCATTTTTCTGATGGTTTCATGGGGGAGGTAAATCTCACGCCTAGGTGAGAGACTAGAGTCGTGCTGACTACCTTCTAGTTCTGGTTTTGCATTTTTACAAAATCCTTTTCACTTGTTCCTCACTGTTTAATCATTTCCCCTGTCTCCTTACACCCCTTGTCCCAGCTCTCAGTGCCGCAAGTGGCACATAAGGCCGGCAGGGGATTACAGCTGTGTTTCACCCTAGCCAACCTACTTTTGTCGCTGTTTGCTGTGTGAGGTTTAGCTGTCTGCTGGTCCCCCTCCCCACAACCCTGTTGGTAGTTGGGGGCTTTTGGAGTGGCTCTGTGCTTTGTTCATGTGTACAGCTAATGCAGATTGGATTTGTCCATTCTCCATCCCCTAGATATGTATTTGGTTTATTTTGAGTTTTGATATAGGAAAAAGTGATTCCTGTGACACTCTTTGTGTGATGGAAAGTTTTTCATCTGCTGACCTAGATGCTGCTTGTTGCTGATAGATTACCTTGGGAAAGCTTCCTTTTATTTGTATGCAACATTTAAAGTATCTAATAAATACTGCAGATTGCAAAGGCCGCTTCTAAAACTGGTGAACAAGGCCATTTAAATAAAAAACGTTTGTGAGTCTTGCCTGCTGATGCTGTTGGTTATTTTCAGTATTATGCACCGATTGGTAATTGTTGTCAGGCTGATTGCAACCAGAATTACATGTTACTAGTCTAGATTACAAATTCTGTAATCCAGACTCAACTTTGTCATTAAGTTTGTTATTTTCCACAGGCAGAAACAAAGTAGTTGAGAAAAGCACTTGTTTAAAATAGGATGGCCTTCTGCCTTTTTGTTTATGTCTGCACTTCCTAGGGTGTGAGAATGGACTGAGGATGAGATGAGATTTGAGGTTGTTGGAGGTGGCAGAGCCTGGACCAGACTGGTGCTCAGTATGGAGCAAGAACTGCCAGTAGTGACCCCCTGGTGTGGAGCATGGGTTTCCTGGCTTTATTTTACTCAGACTTTGCCTTACTTGTCTGGGGAATGGATCTAAGTTAGCCAAATGGAAGTGATTCTACTAAGCATAAACTATTTCTTTGAGGAGTAAATCCCTCTTCTGAGATAAAAAAGGCCTCGAAGGTGTTGGATTCATCCTTGTCTAGGGTGTGGCATGAGTCATGAGTTCCTTAAATAGTAGTTATTTTTTGTTGTAGTACCTGTAGAGCGCCTTGGGTGTAAGTTTCATTTAGAAACTCTTTTTCACATAAAAGTTTGTGTATTTCAATATGTAAAATGTGGTTATACTTACATATAAGCATACATTGTACAGGTGACTACTACATTGAAGTAGCAATACCATCAGTACAGAGAGACTTCACTGCTACTTACCTATTGGTGCTGTTAAATGTTTACATTATTTAACTAAAAATGCCTACTGAGGAACTGAGATAATTATACTGAATCAGATTCTTGGATAACCTCAACTTGTCTGACTTGGAACTAAGCTTAGGTTGCTTGCAAGGCTTTCTTTCACACTCAGAGGTTCAGTTTTTATCACCTGATTTAAAGATGTTGTGCTTAGTCAATTAGAAAGTATATGAATTAGACTTTATATGTTAACTCAAACATAGATGAAGAATTACTTCAATTACCTGGCTTGGTAAAGATTTGTTGGTAATAGTAAAATGAAAATCATTTCATCTTGCGAGTTGTCTTCATCATCATGTAGATTTTGCAGGCTGGAGAAGTTTGGCTCTTTTTCTGTGTGAGAGTGTGAACTTTTCTTACTCTTCATCTATGTCCAGCCAAATGCTGTTTTGAAAACCACAGGCCATGTATGATGAGCTTTTTTTCCCCTTCTCTGTCTGTGGCTTTCTTTGTGATGGTTGGGAGTTTCAAGTGCTTGTTAGAGAGAAAATTCTGCCTTTAAGGAGTGGTTCTCATGAGATACTATTCCATGTTTACTTTATTTTTAAGGTGACTAGCCAGTTCTTTGTAAACTCATGGTGTGTGGTTCCATGATATATTTAATCTGCTCTAACAGGCAGCTGTTGAAAGGATTGCATTGATCTGACAGAGAACGAGTTCTTCTGCTGGGTTAGTTTTCTGTTAGATCAGGTTCCCTGTTTGACTTGCTGCATGGCTACATGACTGACAGATCTGAAGCAAGGAAGAACTTCTTCCTCTTAATGCCTGTGTATAAATCTTTCTGGTTCAGGAAGAAATAATTTTGTTTGCTATTTCTAAATGGGTTTGAGACCTAAGAGAAGAGGAGATTTCTTTTAGGCTAATTCAGATTAATACAAGGGGTCCATACATGTACCCATTTGGAAGGTAGAGGGCAATTCCAAACTTAAGACAGGAGGAGCCAAAGCACCTTCTGGTAGGAGTTACTGAAATAAGAACTGTAATTGCTACTAAGGAAGAGCCAGATTTAATTTAGTGAAGACCTGGGACATGTCTTTCTGTGATTTCAGTGCATTAAGTTAAAATGTGCAGTGGACTTTATGTGCTGGGTTGTGGGTTTTTTTTTTGTAAGCTGGATATGACTTAGATTGAAAAAGAAAAAGCTAATAAGACCAATATTTGGGCTCTAAGTCTTACTCATTTTAAGTTTAAAATGGAGTATTTTGAATAAAAACAAATGAAATAGATTTCTATGGATTTACCACTTCCATCTGCGAGGTCTTTCCTTCCTTAGATCACAGAACAAACATTTGAATAATAATCAGTGTAAAAATCTGAAAAATGTGTAGTGTTAAAATTGTACCTTCTGAATTATAATGAGCTCTACATCACATGGATGAGAGCAAGCAGTGCTAAATCTAGCTCACTTTTGTTTTATTTCTGTTTTGGCTTGGCATTTGTGTGTTTTTTGGTTTTTAAAAGATTTCTTAAATCAATATGGACACATGGCTTCGCTGTGTTTTTTGGAAAACTACATTGTAATCGATTCTCTTCTTCTACATGTAACTTTGCCTGCCTGCATCGATAATTATGGAAGGGAGATTCTGTTATGGGGAGACAGTGGATTGTTTTGTAATTAGGCTGAGTGCTAGCTTTCATCATAAAACTATATTTCCATCTTTTCTTCTGCAAACTTGGAAAATTAATTTGTCTAGAAAACACCTGCCATTGATTGGAAAATAAAGGGTTGCTGCTATGTGATGGATTATCTTGTTCCCTTGTAGCCCAGAAATCTGTGGTATTCTGGGTTGCATCAAGAAAAATATTTCCAGCGGGTCAAGGGGTGTTCTTCTTTCCCTCTGCTCTTCCTTGGTGTGATTGTGCCTGGAGTACTGTGTCCAGTTTTGGGCTCTAAGTCATGAGAGACAGGTTACAAGGATGATCAAGGGACTTGAACACCTCTCCTGTGAGTAAATGCTAAGAAAATGGGCTGCTCATTCTGGTGAAGAAAAAGCTGAGAGGGCATCTTATTAGTGTCTATAAATATCTGAATGGTAGCTATCAAGAAGAAGGGGCCAGTCTCTTTTCAGTGATGCTGTGTGATAGGATGAGGGGCAATTGGTGCGAGTTAAAGCACAGGAGATTCCACCTCAACATCAGGAAAAAAATCTTTACTGTGTGGGTGACAGAGCACTGGAGCAGGCTGCCCAGAGAGGTCAGAGTCTCTACATCTGGAGACTTTCAAAATCTGTTGGATGCATTTGTGTGTGACCTGCCCTAGATGATCCTGATTTTGGTGGAGGTTTTGACTTTGTGATCTCTTGAGGTCCCTTTCAACTCTTTCCATTCTGTGATCTTCTGATCTATATTGGATGCAACTCATTTAAAAAGTTACCTTAGTTGAACTGAGGCTTTAATTTAGTTTTGCCTTTCTAACTTGAGCCTCCAAAATATTTCATGGTTTATTGCATCATAAGGCATAGTGTTGCTGCGATGGGCTGGGATTTTGAGTAGAGCAGGTTATGTTCAAGACTTGATGATTATTATTATCAGCAGCTTGTGAGCCACTCTCACATTAATGCTCTGGGGTCTTGGTGTTTCTATGGAGTGCTATTTACTTTTTTTTTTCCCTGTGCTGTGGATTACTAATGGCTCTTTGTCTGTCACAGAATAGTCTCTTCTATATTTGTTATCAGTTTCTGATTAGGATGCTCTAGAACTGACGTTCAAGTCTGTAAGCATGGTGTACTCTGTTTTGAAAAGCCTCTTTATTGTTACAGATAAAGTTACAGTTCTGTTGTTCTGTTAATCAGATGCTTGTGTCTCATTTACAGTAGCCAAATTTCATACTTCTGTGCTTAATCAGGATTTTTTTGAGTAGAAAAAAATCCCCCAACTCTTGAAGAGCTATCTTTTGCAGTAGTTTTTATGTATATCCTGCAAATTAGATCAGACTGTACAGTGAAATACTAGTAGCTAAAGCTGTGGTAAACTTTGGTACTTGCTTTTGCAGAGATTTTTTGAAACCCCCTGTAATTCTTGCATAAGAGGGTGCATAATTTTATAAGTAATACTTTACTTAAGATCTTTAGTCTAAAACTTAGTGTAAAAGGAAATATATGCCTGCTTTAATTCTGCTCCAAAGCAGATTCTGTTCTATACCAATCTTAAAAGAGCCTAAGCATGTTTTACATGTACAAATTAAATATAACCTTTGTAATATTAAATACAGCAATACATCTGTAGCTTGACAGAGTTCATTATTTTGAAAATTAAAATTTTATGTTTTGTGAAATAATTGGTCAAGATCTGAAGAAACTGTTAAATCCCCATTTAGCATTCTTATAAAGGATGGCTTTTAATTCAGTTGTCTGAGTAAAGATGGACATAGTGCAATTTAGAAATACCTTGTAGAAGACTCACAGTACTACGTAGCTAATGAGGATGAGCTTGTTAATTATTTTCCTTTTCTCCACCTAATAGTAATAGTGTTGGGAAAGAGCTCTGTCTTGGGTTTTTTGAATGAAAATGAAGTTTCTGGTTTAGAAACACCCAGACCGCAGACAATGCTGCAGTTTTTATTGCTTTTAACAGGTGAGGTTTTGCAAGTAATTTGGTGATCATATTTTTGTAATATAATTTAAAAAACCTTTTGCATCCTGACAAGTCTGCAATTCAGTCTTGGCAGGATAAAGATTAACAAGAACCTGAAAGGTGTGAAAATAAAAAAAAAAGTGTACTTTGCTTTGGATTTGTCCTGATTGCAAATCACTAGCAAGTAAAGCTTGTTTTTGACGTTAATTTGTTAACTGAAAAGGTAAATAAACATATAATCAACACATCAAGCACTGCTGTGATTATGTTCAAAAAGTATGCTGTGCTTTCCTGTTCTTAGAATCTACCCACCTCCTTTATGCCTTGCTTGTATGTCCCCATGCTTTCTCTCTTCCCCATCCAAGTAATCCCTACAGATAAGATCTAAAACCTTTGAGTCCTGGAAGATCCTGGCTCCACAGAAATTGCTTGAGTGTGGAAGAGGAGCAGTTCTGCTGGTGAGCGTGTGGAAATTTTGAAGGGATTGCATGATTTTGATTCTCACCAAGCTTCAGAACAGCAAGGCTTCAAATTGTGAGCACTGTTTGTGACTGGCATTGTCAGGTACCGTACTAGCAGGGGCCAAGTTCAGATCTGGAAGATCCATTTTGGCTTGGGTCATGTGGTGTTCTGAAACAATGTTAGAACTGTTAATACTTTTTTTTGTCCTTTCAGTGAAAAATCAATTTCCCTTAGGTCAGAGACCAGTTTTTTTTCCCCCCACAATGTGTTTGTCAAATGGAATTTCTCTTTGTTAAATGGAAACAAAACCACATCTCTTTTGATTGGCTTGAGGGCCAAAACTAGCAAGCTCTCATGCAGCAGAGGGTTAGGTGGCTGACAGTACATGTGCACACCATACTTTATTTCTGTGTGACCCTTTTGATTATGTTTTTCTTTCCAAAATAAATGAGAACTGTAAGGCAACAGTAGATAGAAACTGGTTTTATTTCCAATAACAGCTATTCTTGGTACTTCAAGAATGGACCTTTAAAACTCAGGTTAGTTACTCTTGTTAACTACTTGGGTTTGCTGACATCACAGGGGTACAGATGAGCAGCAGTGGAACAGTCTGCTTTTGCAACCTGAAAGATGTCACTAGGAGAGTTGCCACTGTCCAAAATTAAAAATGAAATTTTCTTTATAAATCAAATTTTTCCCCCCTAAAGTATATCAGACTTGACAGAAACAGATACTGCTTTCTCTATGTAAGTAATTAGTTCTTTTCATGAGTGGATTTTTACTTATTTCTGCCTTTTCCAGCTCAGCCTTGCTAGTAGAATGAAATCCTGGCAGCTATGCTAGATTTCACCATTAACTTGCTAAGTTTGAAGGTTTTGGGTGTGCATGAGGGTCTCATGGTTGAAGCTTGTGGTGTAAGAATGTCATTATCCAACTAGCAGAATGAAGAACTCTTGGTATGAAATCCTTGAGAGAAGAATTTCCTGGAAAGATTTCTTTTTCCTTTTTATATCAGTATTTAAATTTGTTGTACTAGGTTCTGAAATTTGTTATACTAGGTTTTGTGTGTTTGTGTGATGAACTCTCTAACTGAAGCAATCAGTACGTGTTGAACGGTTGTCTCTTGTTCTTGTTGTGATGTTTGGCTGCTGTCCTTCTCCCTTGCTTACTCTAAGGTTGCGTGGTAGCGAAGCAGCTCTTACTTCTCTCTGGCACCTGCTTCCTCCTGGACAGTGCTGCTGGCCTAAGACAGTGCTGTGGGTACTTAACAGGAGCCTGTGGAACTGGAATCACTAGACTACAAAGAGGTGCATCCTCCACCCTGGGACAGAAAACTTAATCACACAAAAAAACAGTAAGTGTATAGAATGAGAAATAAGGAATCGTGGTACTGGGCAGTGCAGCAGTTTTCCTGAAACTACTCTCCAATCAGAACCTGAGTTTTCCTGAATCTGCTTTCAATTCAGAGTTACTTTATGGGAGTTGGTTGCCTTTTAGGAGACAGTACTAAGCTTGTGGTATTGGTGGAGTAATATTTGCAGTCCTTTACCACTGAACATTTGACTGGGTGTGTGACTGTACTCCACAGTTCGGTGAAACCCCAGTATGATAAATTACCTGTCACATTTAATCTTTTGTCTTTATGATTAACAACTTCCACACCACTTCATTAGCCTAATTATTTTTGTGGATGTCTAAGTGCCTCTGAGGTATTCTGATCAGATGTCAAATATGAGGATGTCATGTAAGTCTGATACAGTGATTGTTGCATAGCTTTTAAGCTGATCTATGCTAATGCAATTAAAGAGAGATGAGGACTACAGAGAAAATAGGAAGCTGTTCTGTGTTCCCAGTCAACTTTCAGAAGTGGTGTGATCTTAATCTCAGTCTAGAAGATAAGTTTGATGTTGATTGTCTGAGGAGTTTCTTAATATGAACAAATAATGATTATAGATGTAAACAATCTATGTGGCAAGTACACCTGTTTCAGGGTAATGGTACAGAAATAGCTGATTTAACAGACACACAAAATAGTCTGTAGTTACTTGTTGATCATGGTTTCTGTCCTGTGGGAGTAATACGGACAAAATGATAAGCTATGGCTTTAGAAGAACTGTATTTAGATTCAGAAGTTTCACAATTCAGTTATGAAGTTGCTTTCTCTTCACTTGGCAAACATTTTGTTAGAGGGACTGAATTTAAACTTATAATTTATTCCTGTTAGTTTCTTGTGCTTTCACCTTCTGAACCCCTGCAGCCTAATAATAGGAACTTCATTAGAATTAGATTAGAATCACCTGATGAAAATTTAATGCTGTGATCACGTTTATATTGCTCCAGTTCTTCCACTGTTCATGAGAAGCAGGGTAATAAATAGGTACGTTTTTGGCTTGTATGCATCATAGCTTGTGGCCGTGATGGACTTGAATTCTGTTGGGGAGGACTACCTGAAGACATTTTGTAGGCAGTACTGGAGTATTAATTAGAGCTCTTCATGGCAGTGTAGTAGCAATGCTGCCTTTGTTTTGGTAGATTGCTGTTCTTCATTCTCGGAAGAGAATGATGCACTATGTGGTGACATCCGGAAGACTTGGAAAATAGTGCATTCATGGTATTAGGTTTGTTGCAAGTGTTTACTTCCAAACTGAATGAGAAACTATAGAATATGCCAACTAAATCAACACCAACATTTGTTTATAGTGCTAGTTCAGAAATGATCAGTAATTCTATCGTAACAGCTTTTTCTAGTTTCAGTTTAATGGTCAGAGGGCTGGAACACCTCACTTGCGAGGACAGGCTGAAGGAGCTGGGGCTGTGCAGCCAGAGAAGAGTAGGCTCTGGGGGGATTTTACAGCAGCCTTCCAGTACTGGAAGGGCCTACAGGAAAGCTGGAGAAGAATTTTTTACAAGGGACTCTAGTGATATGAGAAGGGGAAATGATTTCAAGCTAAAAGGGGGGAGATTTAGATTAGATCTTAAGATGAAATTGCTAGGAGGGTGGTGAGGCACTGGAACAGGTTGCCCAGGATACTTGTGGATGCCTCTTCCCTGGAAGTGCATAAGCCAGGCTGTTTGGAGCCCTGTTCTAGTGAGAGGTGTCCTTGCCTAGGGCAGGGATGTTGGAGCTAGATGATATCTGTCGTGTCTTCCAACTTAAGCCATTCTGTGATTCTGTGAAAACAGCCAAGTCAAAGGAGGACAGTGATAAATACAGCTGGATCATAAATGCACCTTCTTCTCATCCTTCATTTCTTCCCGTGCTCATCTCTGCTGTGTCTATCCCTTGGTAGTACAGAGGGGCAGGGATGGGGCTTGTGGTCAGTCCCAGCCTGTTGTTCCGGCTGCTTTTTCTTCCTCAGAGGGAAAACTCACAAGTCCTTATGTTCTGCAACGTAGTTTTTCTCTAATGTGGAAACAGTCCTTCACAAACTTGCACAAGTGTAGGCCCTTTCCACAGGGTACAATCCTCACAATGATGGACTGCTCATCTCCCTTAGAGTCATGGACTTCTTCAGGATCAGTCCCCTGCTCTGGCATAGGGTCTTCCACAGGCTGTAGACAGAATTCTGTTACGCTATGGTTGTCTAAGAGTTGCAAGGGTTCAGCTTCCCATCTTACCATGGGATAAAGGGGTATGGCTGCACTGGCTTGCCTCCCTCTCTCTCTCCTTCCTGATGAACTCTATGTCCACATGATTGTCTTTCTTAGGTCCCACTCCTCCCACACAAATTGCTCCCAAAACGAAGAAATTTGCATAATAGGTTTTTCCCTTCTTAAATATGTTATCACAGAGATGCTGACTGGCTTGGCCTTGGCCAGAGGAAGGTCTGACCAGGAGCTGGGGTTACTTCTCAGTTTGTATAGAAAAGCCGCAATTGTAGCTCCTTCACCCTCGACCAAAACTCTGCTAGACACAATGAACATATGATGGGAAAGGCATTTTGGTTAATTATGAGGCAGTATCATACACCTGTATTTGGTGTGATAGAAGGCCATTTATATTGTAGAATATGGTTGAAATTAACTGCTAACTTAACTCTTTACTTCATAGATTTGCAGAATGGTTCAGCTTGGAAGGGACCTTAAAGATATCTAGTTCTGACACCCTGCACTGGTGTCAGTTGCTTTTCACTTGTCCACTTGTGCAGTAATGCCATCATAAAGGCCATCAAATGAGTTAGGCATGATTTGCTTCTCATGAAGCCATGCTAGTTACCAGTCACCTCTTCATTTTCCATAGGTTTCAGCAGGGTCTTCAGGAGGAACTGCTCTGTGATCTTGCCAGGGCACAGAGATGAGGCTGACTGGCCTATAGTTTCCAGGATCTTCTTTCTTTCCTTTTTTAAAGATGGGGGCATTGTTGTCTCTTTTCCAGTCAGCAGGAACTTCACCAGAACTTCACCAGACACCATCTTGGCAACTTCATTTGCTAGTTCCCTCAGCACCTGTAGGTAGATTTCATCAGACCCCATGGACCTGTGTGTTTTAGTTCTTCAGATGATCTTGAACCTAATCTTCTCTGAAAGTGGTTGGATCATTCTTCACTCTGACCCTATCTTTGTCTACTGGGGCTTGAGTGGAGTGGCTAGAGCCTTTGCCACTGAAGACGGAGACAAAGGAGTCATTAGTACCTCAGACTTCTCTATATCTTCCTTAATGTCAACAGTCAAGTTAATTTGGTTTTTATTTTCCTTATAGATTTTTGTAGAGCTCACAATTTCTTCCAGATATATTATTCATATATAGCCTACATAGTAGGGCTTTTCTTTGCAATACTCTTGAAAACAGCTGAATATGGTTTTGTCAGGCAGGTAGGAAGGAAATGGGTAGCAGTGGAAAACATAGCCTTTCTGGTCCTGTCTCAGCTTGGACAAACTAAACCTGTTGAAGGGAGTCTCTCTTAAGAGAGATTTTCTTCAGCTTTGCCCTTTAGGTTGTGACCCTGCAAAATTTTAGCATTGTGAACGATCAAACACCACAACAGGTGGCATGGAATGGGAAAGGTTGTGGAGTCCTCACCTGTGGAGATGGTGTGAAAATCTGCCTGGGCAACCAGCATTTGCTGATTGAGCAGTGAGACTGAACTAGGTGATCCCTAGAGGATACTTTCAACCTAAATGATTCTGTGATTCCATGGTTTGAAGGACTTTTTTTTGGTGGTATCTTTGTGTGGAACAGCAGAAAAATACTTGGTTGGGGCCTTGTTCTTTCAAAAGCATCTTAAGTTTAGAAAGGCAGATTTGAGGAATATTTGTGGATTACAGATTGGCTCTGTATTGGAATTCCAGAAGTATCTCTTAAGTTCCTGGTGAAATTGGAGCAGATAAAGAGACTTAGAAAGTTAATGTTGAAGTGTCTACATTGGATTTGGGTTTGGTGCTTTACTGTGAACAAGATACACACAGTTCCCTAGGCCAAACATCCTATCTGTCCTTGTTATGTTATGTCTTTCAGGGGCTAGAGCATGTTTCTGCTGAAGCAGAATTTCCAGTTCAGGTTCCTCTGAAAGTTTTGTTTGCATAAACAAGAGTTTCTCTCAAAACAAATGGGAGATGAAGAAGGCATTAAATTCAAAACTGCCCTGTTTGCTCCAAAAGAAAATGCAAGTGAATAGGCAACCAAAACAGTACTAAGTGCAGGCTGGTGTTTCTTTTGAAATGTCCCTTGAACTTCAACTACCTTATCTATCAGTTGTTTCTCTGGTTTTTGATTCTCTCTTGAAAGAAAGTTCTACTGTCTCTTGTGTCCAATGGGAAGCTTTGTCCTTGAGTAAGAACTGCATCCTGGTACATGTCCTGATACACTTATTTCTAAATTACATTCTTGGTCTTCTTAATATTTCTAAGTATTCCTGTCAAGATTTCCCTGTGAATCTCTTGTGATGACTGTGTTTGCTCTAGGACCTCTGAAACAACTAATATGGATATAAAATGTTTAAGGGAGAGTAATATGAGCTTTCTCTTTATCTCCTAGATAAGCTTCTTCAGTTTAAATTGAGATATATTACAGCATGTTGTTTTATTGCACAGCTGACTGACTAAACGATAGGTTTATTTTAGCAGCTTTTCAAGTGATTGTAGAAAAACTACTTTTGGAGGAACGTGTGTCTGAGTGAAGTGTTTGTTCCAATCAGTGAAGGAAAAATGAAATGCCCCTGCTGATACGCTTTCAACTGCAGCACAAATTCATTTTGTGTAGCTCTGTAAATAATTATTTAGATCAATCATTGAATGATGAAAATGCAGGAGTAGCAATTCTGTATATGGCATAGTGTTCATGAAATAGTTAGCATATTTTAAATGGATTATGTCATAAGCCTAATGGCTGCGATAAACAAACTAGTTCTCAAGTGAGTAGATATAAGGGGGGAGTTTCAATGCCAGCATGAATCAAGAGTGCAAAATGATGAGAAATTGTTGCATTTGCATAAATTGCAAAAAAAATTGTATTTACATAAAATTATTGTGAAGTTCTTAAAAATGCAAGCAATTATGTTGTGGGCAGATAGAGAAATTATGAACTCATTTGTTGTTTCAGAATGATGTAGAAGTATAGTGTGGTGGTCCACATTAACTTTGATGAGCTGATTTAGAAGTTATTTTTAATCAATGGAAGTAATATGAAAGTAAATGAATAATACTGAAAGATCTCAAGTGTCTTATAGGGTAAAAACTAGAAAACAAAAGAAATTAAAGGATTTTTATGTCATGTTTCTTAACCAAAAGTATTGCTGTGCCACCAACAGAACTAATTGTTTTGAGACTGAAGTGACTAGTTCTGCACAGTGCTGTCACAGAGTGTGTTGGAGTACTGATGAGTTGGTAATGCTTACATGGTAATGTTGGAAATATGCTGCACAACATTGTATGCAATATGCAACAACAGAGCTTTCAAAGCTTTTGTGTAAGCAGGGATACTATGTGTAAACATAAAGCCCACAAGTTTTCTGAATGGAAGCTGAAGCTAGTTAGCATTTGTGCTGGTACAGTTTCCATGCACAAGAGCGTTCTGCTGTGTATGAAAGGAATCCTTCAATTACAGTGGGTGTGAGCCACGTGTAAGTGCTACACGGAGGACTCTGTTCTTCAGAATTAGACTGAGATGTTAAATAAAAATACATTTATAGCTGCTTCATCCATTTTCTTACATTTTGTTCTATTTAGTACTGATTTCCTTTACAAATAGTTACAGTTTAGTATTGTATTTGAGCCTGACTTAAAATTTGCCTGCACTAATCAGCCACGTTTCGGAGATTTCTGAATGTTGGAGGAGCAGAAGAGGTTAAAAATGCAGATGGTATGGATTTGTATGTAACAGTTTGTATAGATTGTAAGGTATTCATTTTTCTCCAAATATGACTGTTACATTCTCCAGTTGTCTAACCTCAGTGACACTTGGTCAACAAGAAACCACGCCATTAACAAGTTACATCCTCCTCTTCAGGGACTGGATGGAACTACCATGGCATTTGGCACAGTGCCTTTGTGTAGAGCATCTGAAGGGACCTAACAGATGCCGAAATCTTTAAAAAGAGGTTTGTGTTGGGGTACTGTAGATAATAAACGCAGAGCCACAAAAAGAAAACTTTGTAAATCGTTGTCAGAGGTTACTGACTTTTCTTTTTGAGAAGAAGAAAGTTGAAAGGAATAGTTCTAGGGCTATTTTGAATAAATTTACCGTGCAGTGATGAATAAATGGAAAGCGTTAGACCTTCATACAACAACGAATAAATGAAATGTAACATGCTTGTATGAAGAAGAACGTGTTTGTGTGTAAAATACAAGTGATACTGTCTAGCCATCTCACCTTGCTGCCTGTCTTTTTCAGACTTGGCTATTGGAGGGTAGGTAAAACTAACATGTTAATATCAGTTGTTTATACTTGCTCAAAGATCATTCTTCACTTTGCCAGCTTGAGACAGGTTCTGTGAGGTTAAATTCTTGTTCAATTAAAAAAAATAATCAAAAATACCCTTTTGCCAGTTTTAGACCAACATGAAGAAACTTAGATAAGCTTAAATCCTATGTTTGTGATCATTTACTTGTGTTTGTGGTGTTTTCAGATGATTTCTGTAAAGCACGTGCAGAATGGAATGCAGAAAGTTGCATTTAGGTTATATCCATTCTGAGTAAGTGAAGTGTGGCTGTATGTAGTAGCTCTTTAGGTTTCTCTTCCATGAATGCAAATAGTTAAATTCTAATGGTTCTGCAGTGCTGAGTGCAGGATGGTAAGCAGCATGAAGAAACAGATTGGCTGTAAGGGCATGCTTACACTAGAAAGGAGGATGGCAGCTCAAATGTGAGGACAAGGTGAAACTCTCTGACTTAAAGCTTGTTGTGAAATGGGAGTAGTAGGTATTGTGATGTGGACTGCTAACTTTTCAAATTGGGAAAGAGAACTTGTTTGGAACACAATGACTTTTCCAGTAGTAGAAAAACCTCATTGCTCTAATAAGGCTGAATTTTTGATTCTGAATGTTTGTAGTGCTTTGTTTTGTTCTCTTGCAGGAGATGGCTAGATTTAAAGGCTTCATGGTTTATCAAACCTGCGCTTTCATCACACTAGATGAGGTTTGTAAGTAGAGACTGGACACTAAAACTACACTCTGTGGTGTAGTTAGCATGCTGTTTAATTTGAGGGTTTTTGAAGGCTTGTAAGAATAAGTATACCTGAAAAAGTCATGCCTTCTCTGGTGGAATGGTTGACTCTATTCTATGCAGGTTTTTTCTGTGATGTGAATTTGTTATGCTAGATATTGTCTGAAAATTTTGTTTCAGTGTATAGTGTATTACTTAGGCTGTCTGTTATCTCTTGGCTGAAATGCTTATCTGGGTTATCCTGTTTATAACAACTACTCTTGTAAACTTCTGTTAAAGCTTCCTCTTATTTACCCCTGGATGTTCACTTTGTGATACAGAGGAGGAGAGTTGAATGTCTTTTAAGAGGAAGGACACGTGTGCCACTGAGTGCCTGTCTCCTACCTCACTATATGAAACTGCATTTTCAAATGGGTTTTGTAATGTCGGTCCCACTGAGAATGCAGGCTGCACAGATTGCCATTCCTATAAAGATACTGTATCGCATAGAGATTCAGAAGCCAGGAATAACACAAAACCAAGTAGATTTGCTTCAATTTAAACATAGAAAACTCTTTGCACTGTCAGTATGCCATACTGTTATGGTGAATTATACCCTACTGCAGCTCGTCTCTGAGAAAAATGCACAGGGAAGTTCACTGAAAGGCTTTTCATGAAAGTAAACTTAAAACTCAAGTATGCGTCCCAAAGTCTTGCATCTTGTCCTCTTTCAGTAGGATTAATTTTGCAGTTAATTGTTTTTAACTAGTATTAAGCACATAATCTTTGATATGGAATCTCACAGATCTTAAGCAAAAGATACATTGGGGTGGGGCCAGGGATGTGACAGGACTTTTCTATGTCATCTGATTTTTGAAAGCTGTAGGAAGCGTTATTTAATGTTATTTTACTTCAACTGGAGGAAGTATGAGCCAGCAGTGTGCCCAGTTGCCCAGCAAGGTTTACAGTATCCTGGCTTGTATTATGTAACCAGCAGTAGGCACATGATTGTCCCCATGTGCTGTGCACTGGTGAAGCCAGACTTTAAATACTGTGTTCAGTTTTGAACTCCTTGCTACAAGAAGGATGTTGAGGCTGTTCATTGTCCCAGGAAGAACGACAAAGATGATGAAGGGTTAAATTCCTGTGAACTGTGGTTGTTTAGGCAGGAGAAAAGGAGGCTGAGGGCTACCACTTCCTGAAAGGAGATTGAAGTGAGATGCAGGTTGGTGTCTTCTCTCAAGGAACAAGCAATAGAAGAGGAATGGACCTTGAGTTGCACCAAGGGAGATTTAAATTGAACTTTATGAAAATGCTCAGTAAAAGCACTGTTAACTATTAGAACAGGCTGCCCAGAGAGGTGCCTGAGTCACCATCCTTGGAGGTATTTAAAATATATGTAGATGTGGCATTTGGGCACATAGTTTAGTCATGGCTTTGGCAGTGCTGGGCTAACAGTTGGGCTTAAAGGTCAGCTTCAGCCTCTACAATTCTATGATTCTAATTCTACAAAGAAGTCAAGATTTCATCCTAGTGGTGGCTGGATAATTTGTCAGTGGTTTTTTTTTCCTTTTCTCCTGTATGTGCATCCTTTATATACAAATCTGTTTTCAAAGTGAAGATCTAATAGTTTCCTACATAAAACTCTAGGTATTGATGAGCAAGGTGCATCAAGAAATATCTTTTGTCTTTGTCCCTGTATCCATTTAATAACTAGAAATTTGGTTTCTTCCCCCTGCTTCTGCCTACAGCTATAGCCAGAATAATGCGAGGATTCATGTCTTGATGTCTACTGAATAAGAGCTTCATTAAAATGGTGTAGATGAGTCTTTCACTGAATTGTGCTGACTTGGAGGTTCCTTCCTTTGGATGTTTTATTTAATATTAAAAGTCTCTCTTAATTTTTTCATTACATATGTTATTGGAATTTTTAAAGGCTTTGTTCTGTAAGCAGACAGAACCGGACATGTCAATATTTGTCTGTGACCGCATCCTGCAAACCCATGACTAATTAGTCCTGTTGAGACTTTTTTTTAAGATGAGCTCAGAATTTTCTAATGATATTCATGTTCTAAGTTAAAGAGCCTTGTGATTTGAGTGAAAACGTCATATGAATAAACAATACATGAAAATAGCAATTAAAACATGGACAATAACTTTCAGTCATGAGGTATTGTCGGTGCTGTTTTCAGATATGCAAAGGGAAAAGACCTCAATTGTTCTTAAGTCTGCTGGTAACTGAATCCATGTTTGTAGAGCTTGACAACAAAAGGCTTTTTGTTCACAATTGGTATTCATCTAGGACATGCCAGTTACTGAGCACAAATAGAATGTAGTGTATGAGCAAGCCAGTATAACGTGTTATTCAATTCATAGCTATCCAGAAATCCATAATTTATATTAAAATGTTAAGAATCACAGGTAGACACTGATCACTGGGGATTTTAGATTTCTTCATGAATGAGCATGACCTAATTATTTTGAGGAAGCGTGCTCTTCTGTATTTGACGTCCCAGCAAGGTTTACAACCTGGGCAGAACTCTTTCTGAATATTAGTTGTAATAATTTCACTGAATTAGTGAGTCAGTGCTAGCTGGGTCAGTGCTGGAGGGTACTTGATAAAACAAGCAAAAAGTCCTTATACTAACTCTGTTTGCAGTTAAAGCATACTAAAGAAAATTAATCTAATGTTTTCCCCCAAATTTGTTCAACTTAAAATTTGTGGGAACAAAAACCTTATTGAACAGAGATGGACCTGAAAGAACAGAAAGAAGCAGCAATTGATAAAGCACACACTTCCCGCTCCCCACCCCTCTTTGTGTAATTATTGAAATTGTGCTAAAGGCTTAAGTAATGTTCTTGACCCAAATGGATGTGTCTAAAGACAAAAGTATAATGGCTCCCAATTATGCTAAATCAGCTCATCTTCCCGGGTTGATAGCTTGAGAATTTTTGTGAAGTATGGAACAGAACATTGAGATTTTTCTTCTCCGTTTGAGAGGTATGCAGGCTGTCTTGCTGGTGGAAATGTGTGCATGTGGGGAAGGCACTGCTAAAAAGGATGAGTAGCAGATGCTCTTTGCCAGTGTGTGGTTCTTACGTTGATTGTTTGTTTAAACTCCTGTCATATTGGAATCATGTTTCTTTTCTGCTCTTTTTCAGGTAGTGGTGCTACAGCAGTTGTCCAGGCAGCGCTATGCAAACCCAGGCAAGAACGTGTAGCAATAAAGAGGATCAACTTAGAAAAATGCCAAACTAGTATGGATGAATTACTTGTAAGTAAACCAGAGTGGAATGTATTACCTGGAAACTGTCTTCTGTTTTGATTTTGGTTTTGGCTTGGCTTTAGAATAATGATAGAATTTATGCAGGGTAGTAGTGAGAAAAGGATTTTAAAATTATCAGAAGTAAGTATACCTTTCCTCTAAAAACACATTTTACTAATGTATACTTTCTAATACCACCAAACCAAGAAGTGCAAATTTCAATCTCGGGATAACCAACTGTTGAGAACTATGGGAAGAAACGTGCCCCTAGATTTCTGGAGACTTTTTTTGAGATTACTGTCTGGTTGTCCGTCGTTTCTTATTACCAAGAAAAGGGAATTCTCCTTCGGTAAAACACTGGTTAAAAATACAAAGGTAAAATTTAGTACGTCTACTTAAAATGTCTAAACCACCAAAACATGGCAAAAACTAGCTGTGGGATTGTTTTGTAATGATAGCTTTTGAGGGGGAAAGATAATGGCTATACTGCTGTTTACAGTAGGAAACTCTTGTAAAAGCTGATTTATCTGATAGGCCATAACAAGCTGTTTGAGGAATGCTGTTTGACGTGGTGACTGATCAGAGGAGAAAGGGACCTGCAACAGAAGCTTTGTAAAAGGGACTGCAAGAGTTTCTCCTCTGCACTGGTTATGGCAACCCAGACAGAGTTGAAAAGAAATGATAAAAAGCAAACAGTTTTGTTTCCTAGTGCTCCTAGTCAGGTGCTTATAAGACTAATGCGTATTTATATATAGGTGACGTAACGAGAGTTGAAGGACACAAAACCATTCTAAAAGTGAGAACACTTTCTTCTGTTCCACAGGTTATACTACTGCCTAGAGACTGTGGGCTTTTTCTAATGCAGAAATTCCTGCCTCTGAAGGAAATGATCTCCTCAGCAGGGAATTGCCAGTGCAAAAGATATCTTGAATTTGATACAGAGGGTATGGTCCATCCAGTTTCTTCAGATGAAAATGGCTTTTTTTACAGTGGAGGACCCAAAATGCTCTTCCCCTGGTGATTGATGGCATTTGCCTTCAGTTTATGTGACAGCTTGTGTGGGACACTGTTGCATTTTTTTTTTGTTAAGAGATTTGTGGTAGTGGAAGCAACTTCTGAGGTAGTGAGATTTCTGTCATCTAAAGATAAATTCTAAACTGTGTTAAGAAACAGAATAGCCCAAGATGAGATGCTGTGCATGATGTATTAACATCTACAGTCCATACAGACCATTTCTGTAAAAGCAGAAATACTAACCATTGTAACATAGAATGGCCAGTTTGATCTTTTTTGATTAGAATTTGAAGTAATGATGGGAATTAAGAATTAAAGTTACAACAAATAAAAACAGGCAAAAAGGCGGCAAGAGTTATTTGTGTGGTCTAGAGAACAAACTTTGTGCAAGGTTACCATAGCAAGTGCTTGAGTACCTTTACCACTGACATGTCTCTGCTGTCTGCCAAATGAGGCAATAGGTCTTAAATTTTCTGTCCCATGTTGCCTTATTTTGGTACAAAGACAACTGTCCATACCATCTTTTTTATTTTTTAACATAAGTCAGTTTCTGCTTTTCTGTGTTCAGATTTTGTGTTTCCTTTATTTGTTGACCTGTTTTGATCTGAACTTCAATTCAGGTTTTCCAAATTCCTGCTTAGGAGGAGGAAATTAACAAAGACACCTATGATTTCTTTTCATTTTTATATGTGCGTATCTGCTTGCACATACATCTTTCTGTGAGGGGATGCGTACTGATTCTTACTCAAATCTAATAGGTTTTAACATTTTCTTAAAAAAGAAGACGTTGTGGAAAAGGGCATCACTGACCTTCAAAACTCTTGTTAGAACTATAGTAACATTTTTATTTCAGTTGATAATTTTTAGAATTAAAAAAGCATTTTTAGAATGCCTTTTGCACTTTTTGTTTTTAACTCTGTTTTTAAATCTATGCAGTTTTCATTTGTTTATTTCTTTAAGGAAGCAATCAGCACTGGCATATTCTAGAACTGTCTGCACTCTGAACATTCTGTATTGCAGGATCTTGCTGCTCAGTGCTTATGGATGCTTTGCAAAGGCATAATTCACAATTCTTAGGCATGTGGCCTTTGGAGAAGTGGCAAGCTTGGTGCCCACGTAAGCAACCTTAGGATTGGGCCAGTGTTGGTTAAAATAAAAAGGCAGTGTGGGAGGGAATTTAAATTAATGCTAAGGTTATCCAAATGGCCAGACTCCTAAAATTCAATACTTCCTGCAGAGTCTTGCACTTTGACTAATTGTGAACTGAATGTAACTCAAGGGAAAAGCTTGTTGTCCTTACTGTGTCCTAACTGGGTATCTTCTCCCATGCTCCTATCTCCATTTTTTAAAAACCAAACAAAACCCACTGCAAGCCACTGAGTATTCTAAAGAATGCTTTATTTGATTGAATAGGTGTTCTAAACTGATGGCATTTCTGCTCTGGATAGCACTTAGAGAGGCAGGCTGTCTGGAGGAGCCCCTTGTGTCTTATGCCAGACCTCTCAAACAGCTGTACCTTGGGTATCCATGGAGGAAGCCTCAGGATAGTACACACAGAGCTGCAGCACCTGCGCAGTCACTGCGAACTGGATCTGGCCTTGTGCAAACTACAGCCGAGCACCAAAAGGAGCTAGCTATCTTTGAGTTGTTTGTTAACTGTGTGACCCACCTGCCCTTGGGGTGACACACATTGTTGTGCAGCTGCTCACTGAACCTAGATCAGGAGTAAACTGTCCAAAAAGAAGTTAGCTTTTAACCTGATTGTGTTTTCTGGTGCAGTGTACAAAGGATTGTGCTGGCAACAAGGGAGAGAAAAGCAAGGGGATGAGAGAGTTTTAAGTGCTGTTACCGCTCTGGTGCTGTTGAATAACTAAAATGACATGGATGTGAAGAAGTCTCTGGGATGTTTTTCTGGGTGTCCCAGTGCAGGCTTTCCATCTGAAAGTGTCTTTTAACTGAATGCTTTTATTTATCACCTGTACATAGCATGGGCCTCAGCCAAGTAATTGGTTTGTGGAGGCTTACCGTTCTGAGTGTGGTAGGGGCGTTCTGTAGCTGCACGTTTGAAATTAATCCTTTGTTGACTAGAATTTAATCTGCTGTCTTTCACGAGGTGGTTTCTATTTGTTTATTTTTGTTTTGCAAATATTTTCTTTGCAAAAAATCACCAAAGCTGAGAAGGTGACTTTGGCCGTAGTTACTGTGCTAGCTCAGTTTTTATTGACAAGTTGATGCAGGCAGACAAAATATTCAGTGTTTCAAGAAATGAAATTGCAATACAGAATGAGATAGTTGTAGTTAAGATTTGGTAAGAATAGCTGAATTGAAAACCTGAGTCAGTAATGTGACTTGTACTTCAACTGAGACATCTTTTGGCAAAGAAAAGCTTGCCCTGCATATCTTTCTCCTGTTTTCCACTTAAAAAATAAAGTAAGAATATAAAAGTAAAAAAATAAAGCTGTTTTGCAAATTGCTTAGTTATTCAGGCTCATTGCATGACTGTCCAGGTATTCTGTCTTCTCAAGGTTTAGAAGTTGTCTGTGGAGGACAACAGGAGTAACTGAAATGTGTGTCAATCTGCAACCTGACTTAATAGTTAGCAAAACTCATAATGAGATTAAATCACAGTCTTTAATATGTATGACTAAGTGTAGCTTTTTATTTGGAAGGGGCTATGATCTCAAGTGCTTTACAAATAACCAGAAAACCTCCACTTTTGAAACACTGAACTAAATGTGCTTGGAAGGTGAAAATGCCATCTGTGACAGCTGTAATCATCCTAGTGGGACTGCCTTAGTACCTGTCTTGTGCTTGTAACAAGTGCCCACCTCCAAACAGTTGTTGTTTGGAGAGAAAAGCTCAGATAGTTTGGGGTTTAACTGGATTGGCTCATGATAGACTCTTTCCAGGAGCATGTCTTCTGGTACCAAGGAGTGGATCAGAGCTGTGTGGCTGGAGGTGGAAAGGACAAAGAGGGTTATGGGAACTTAAGCTGGTGTGAGGCCAAGCCCTCCGGTACCGAGGAGTCCCAGATGCTCCTATGTAAAAGACTGACTTAATAATGGGAGCTGCTGGAAAGGTGTTAAAGAACAATTAAGTGAGAGCTTGAATAGGAAAAGGACTCCGCTTGAGGTAACAGTTACAAGGCAGTCATTTTTACTATGTACAGCTGTGGTGTGTCATGGGTATTACTTGGTAGTGCCACATTATGCATATGTTGGTGACTGTGTGCTCCTCTGATCAGTTGTCTCCTCTGACTTGGAGTCTGTAGCATTCTTTTTTCCCATGTGATTGTGTGGCTCCGGTGTCCACTTGTCCATCCCACAGCCTGTGCTGCTGTGTCCTTTGTCCAACACATCCCTCCTTTACCACCTGCTCCCCCCATTCTGCTCTTTTCATATCCCTCTTGAACAGGAAAGGCAGTAGGTTTTGATCTTTCCTTTTGTTTTGTTGTCTAGCCTGTACCCAAACCTTCAGCTCTTGGATACTGCTCATTCTTCATTGCTCACTCTGATTTTGGGACTTTAACAGCAATGTTTTTGCTGTTCCCAGATGAAAATTGAGGTAGTTATGCCTGTATCTCTTGGCCAAACCTGCCTTATACCCTTTGCAATAATGTTTTGCATGCAGATCTATAGGTAAATCGAAATGTTTTGATGTATCTTCTGTGTATGTTTCAGTTCTGTTGTAGTATTTCGCTTAGGAGTTTACACTATACTTCCATCTAGGCAGAACTGATAGCTGGCTATGCTATGTTGGGCTTTATATTTCTTACAGAAAGAAATTCAAGCAATGAGTCAATGCAATCACCCCAATGTGGTGACCTACTACACATCTTTTGTGGTGAAGGATGAACTTTGGCTGGTTATGAAGCTGTTAAGTGGGGGTAAGTTATTGGCTTTACTTGTTTAGCTGCAAGGAAATTATTTTTTTTCTAAGGTACTTGGAGTTAGTTAACATAAATCAAATAAGAGAGGGAGACTGCATAGGATGAACCTTGAGACATAGCTGTGTTGTTGCAAGAATGTAATACAAGCTTAAAAAGTTTGTATGTGTATATTGATAGTGTAGGCTAGAAACTATTGAGAAAATGATTTTCATTTAATAACTATCTTTTTATTCTGACTGGTAAATTTCTCTGTTAAGACTTTATAAGAAAAACGAGAGTTAAGTCACTTCTGTCAGCGTGGCCCTTTTTGACTTTCTCTAGAATACACACTTCTTTGTGAAAGTTGATGGTTCTCTGATTTCATAATCAGTGTTTTTCATTCCTTATTCTTGGCATTAAATGTGGTGCATTCTTTTTTTGTTGTTTAAACTAATCAAAAAACCTAGACATTTTTTTATGGTGACCATTAATGCTGTAAAAATCTGGGGGAGGAAGAAAGGGCTTGAACTAAATGTGCTTGGGGCTTAGAAAAGGAAGGCTCCAAAATGGGATATGGTGGTCCTGGTGGCTACATGATGCTCTTCAAGATTAGTTTTGATGGCAGCAGACAATTGCATCATGATGCTAGAAATCAAGGATGGGAGGGGCTTGTAAAATGGTACCTGTAACATCCCATCTGGTTGAATTGTTCAAAAGCAAGTACGTACCCTGAGAAAAGCCAGTGAACTTGTGAGCTGCTGAAGATTGTTGGGATAAAAAGAAAATGCTGCTGTTTGATTCCTTGGCATTTACAATAACAGAAGTTCAGTGTCAAACCGGATGTCAGTAAGGATGTTGTCATTGTTTGTTTGCACAGAATATCTTCTAGTCTTGCAGCTGTGTGTTTGCTTTGTGTTGTGAACATGTGAACTGTAATCTAAGCTGGATGATAGACCAAAACCTTTGTTTTACATGTCTGTCTAAATGTGGGATGTTCCTGAATTTTCAATAAACCGTAGGTAAGCAAGCTGCTAGCAGATCTTTCTAGTGGATCATTTAGTGCTACACTAGTCTTGACAAAAACCGGTGCTTTGTTTCTCATTTGAACAAGGTTGCAGTGAGCTTTATTTTGAGAATTAGTTAAGTGAGGCCTTGCAAAGATTTAAATTGCAGTAGCGTAAAAAGAATGAAGAAATGCAGCTTTCTCAGGAGTCTGATATGGTAATGCTACATACATGCTTTTTTCTTTCCTGGATCTGCAACATAGGTTCAATGCTTGATATAATAAAGTATATTGTTAACAGAGGAGAACACAAAAACGGTGTCCTTGAGGAACCCATAATAGCAACAATCCTTAAGGAAGTTTTGGAGGGCTTAGACTATCTACATAGGAATGGCCAAATTCACAGGTAGGAGCCTATGCATGTGTAGTTTGTGGTTACTGTGCTTACTAGCAGTTGCCTGGCTAAGCAAACTGTTTTGCCTCTTTCACATACTGTATATGTGGTCTATAAGTGTCAAACAATGTTTGGGCAGATGCTGTGATCTTAACTGCAGTTTGTCATTAATACTTAGCGTGCGTTGTTTTTATCCTGTCAATCTCTCTTACAGTTGGGACAGGTATGTGCTGAACTAAGTATATCAGAACTCCGGTGCCTGCTGGCACTCCAAATATAAGTCTAGTTTACATTATGTAGTCTGTAACTTGGTTATCGTGTTGTACAATAAACCTGTAATTTTTGGGTACTCAGTCACAAGTGATTGTTCTATGTACTGCCTCTCCATTGACTTTCTCAGTGGTCTATACAGACATCATGTAGCATCTGAAACTGGCTGTTTCAGATGCTGTTACAGGCATCTTCCACTGTCTGGATGTTGTAAGTGCTGTATTCTGACATCTGTAATTAATGTTACTGAAATGGTTATGGCCTTTTAAGGAAGGTGCCCAAAACAAGCGCTCTCAAGCATTAGCTGGCTGTAAGGGAATCTTTTGAAGACAAACTAGATTCAGAGCAGATGGAACTCTGAGAAAAGAGGTAGTGCAGGTGTAGTGCAGCAATTGTTCTTTAAGTGTATTACTTAAATTACTCATTTTATAAATTAACTGCTTCTGATGTAAATCAAGAAATATTTTCAGATCTTGCAGAGAGAAAATAGAGAGAAATGGAGAAATAAAACCCAGTTATCTTGACTTCTGGTCTGGAATGCCAAAGATCTGCCTCAAACCTTAATTCATGATAAGCTAATATTGTTATTGATGGAACATTCATGAGCTTTTAAGGATAACAAGACTGTTTGAGATTGGATTTGGGGATTACCTTTGTTCTTAAAGAACCTTAAAAAAAAGATATCTAATTGCTATATATGAGATTTCTACTTTTTGTATAACTTCTAATTTGAAAACTCTGCAGTCCCACTAAAGTACTGTTCATGATAACACTGTGCATTCCTTTTTCCATGTATATTGTAGGTGAAAACTGTGGTGGGTCAGGCAATACTGTGTTAGATGGTCTTTGGCAGTTGAAAATGTTTCCAAAAATGTTCAGGGATTTTTTTATCTTGTTTTAATGTGTTCTTATTTATGATTAAGGGCTCAGGTTATGTTACCTTTTAGTAGCAATGCATTAATTATTTTTAACAGGTCTGGGAAAAATTGATTTTCTAAATTCTTAATGTTGGGGATGTGTTCTGCATGAAAGATTTATCCTGTGTGTTAAGAATGGGATGCACATTTCTACTTTAAAAAAGAAATCAGCCAGAAAGGTTTCTTCTTAACATCAAGTGTAAATAGTGTGTTAAATGGGTACAGTAGACCAACACATGCCAAAATTTTAATATATTTGGTGTAGAGTTGCTTTTTATCACGGAATCTTATAGCAAACTGGTGTGAATCTAATTGGTATGCAATAATGAGGTATTTATTTATATGAAGTGTGTGCATATGTACTTCTGTATGTAAAAGTATCATCTGTTTGTATGTTCTAGAGATCTGAAGGCTGGAAACATTCTTCTCGGTGAAGATGGCTCTGTTCAAATAGCAGGTAAAGGCATTGGTAGTGGCTAAATAAAACAAAAAGGTATTGCTGCTGGATTAGGGACAACAGAGACAAGCTTTTCTGTTAACTGGTATCTATTCATTTTAGAGTGCTGTAGCTGCAAGTTACTCAGTTTCAGGATTATTGGTTAATACACGGCTTAGAAAGTATTCAGTATTATTCTGTGTCCCATCAAATATATTAAAAAAGCTTCTTAATGTCCTCTAATCGTTTGCTTTTAAATCACCTTTGTACACTAAATAGCTTGCAAACAGTAGTGAAAAACGCGTTAGGGAATAACTTACTTGTATTCTCTGCTTAGTTGCAATGCTCCTTTAATTTCAAAATGTCTCACTGATGCACTGAGTCAGAGCTCTTCTTTAAAGCTTTTTCTTTGGTATTGGCTGTGACTTTTAGTGCCTGTGACTCCTGACTTGCTCACCATCTTCCCTTTTCTCTTTATGTAATTTCTCAATAAAACTTTCTCTTGTTTGTGACTGGAAGGCTGCCACTGCAAGTCGTGGTTTTTCTTAAGTAACCCGTATTGGTGAAGTCTGTCTAGGATGGGAAATTAAAGTCTTGTTTTTACTGAGCAGCTGTCAGAGCTCTCAATGCTCTCTTTGTATATGTACAACAATGTTTGACTAGCATTGCAGTGAAATGTTCACTTAATTAAATACTCATCAGCTCTTTCTCAGGGAGGTGTTGCAGTTTTTCACTTTGAAGCTTATGCAGGAAGAGATTTCCCTTACCTTCTGGGTTGTTGGTTTGTTGTTTTTCTTCTTTGTCTTCCCTCACCCATTTGTATTAGCTGTTTTCTGACCTCTTCAAAATCATTGTTATGTTAATAGGAACAAATGGCAGTAGGGGAGCAAAGGTTAAATCTGCATTTTAGTTGTGTGTTTCAATTCCTGAAAGGTCCTGTAAATAATCGCCCAATACAAACTAAATATCTTTGGTGCTGAAAGGATGTAATTTTCTGTTGTGCCTATCTGGCTTTGCCTTATATAAAGTATTTCCTATTTGGAAAAGTATCACTTATACCAATATTGATTTTTTTAGGATATTAAAACCTTAAAAACAGTTAAAAATGTAATAGGAGATTAAACTTGAGTGTTTTGTAGTGTAGATATCTCAGGTAAAACTAAACCATCTGTTCTGTAGCATTTCAAGGACAGTGTATCATGAAACAATGGAGAGTTTCTGTAAGAGACCTTTATGAATTGACTCAATGTCTAGTGTAAAATGTTTGCTTTGTTACTGGTATTTTAACCAGTTTCCACCTTTTTTTCCCTCATTCCCAGATTTTGGTGTTAGTGCATTTTTAGCAACGGGAGGTGATGTTACTCGTAACAAAGTAAGGAAGACATTTGTTGGCACTCCTTGTTGGATGGCCCCGGAAGTAATGGAGCAGGTATTCCTACTGTGAGAACAACAAAAAAGACAACTAATTTCAGTCTTTAATTTTTGGAATTTGAGACATCTTCATCTTGTTTTACCTTTCTGGTTCTCTTCTAGGTGCGAGGTTACGACTTCAAGGCTGATATGTGGAGTTTTGGGATAACAGCCATTGAGTTAGCAACAGGAGCAGCACCTTATCACAAATACCCTCCTATGAAAGTAACAATCAATTTGTATTACTTAATGCTGTTAGCTCTGTTATTAATGCTGCTAGATAGCCCTACTTCATTGTCAATACCAACTCAGGGTATCGAAGAGATATATTCTGTGAAACGTTTATTATCTTCTAATTCCTACATGTTTTGAACTGATTTTTGCTCACATTCCCTCCTTTTTGGATGTACTGTAGGTGTTAATGCTGACTCTTCAAAATGACCCCCCCACTTTAGAGACGGGTGTAGAAGACAAAGAGATGATGAAAAAATATGGCAAATCCTTTAGAAAATTAATTTCATTATGCCTTCAAAAAGATCCTTCCAAAAGGTAGGTCACTATTGTCATGCAGAGTGGAATTATTTTTAAAATATACAAACCATTTAAAGTTACAGTGTTTAAAACACCATCTTTAATCGTGTGATATGAATTTGCTAACTCTAATAGCAGCCTTCAGTCTTTTCTTGTCTGGGGAGAAAAAGCTGCTTCTTAATTTGTGTTAAGGTTTCTTCTTCTGGGTGATTAGCTTAGTTCATTTATACTTAAAAATACTGTTGAATTAAACTCTGATCAAACAAAAGTCCTTGCTCTACATATTAATTTCTCATCGGAGGGAAGGTAGAAGTCTCAATATCATCTAAGAAGACTGCTCAGACTAATTGGACAGAACTGTTGGTAACTAACGTATCAGTCTCCTGGCCTGTAAAATAATTTCCTTTAAAAATAAGTACTTTTATGCTGATTTTTTCCCCATTTTGTGACGTATGTTTAGTATTGCCTTTAACTTGTGTATTTCCAGAGATAATTACTTATGTACTATTTGTTTTTTACTGTAAAGTTAAGGGCTTTGAGCTTGTTTAGGTTTTTCTTCATATTGATGTAGTCTGTTGCATGTCATAGCATCTTTGTGATTTGTTCTTTCTTGCTGTGTTTTATGAATGGAATAGCCAAGATGATGGAAATATTAACGTGTATTCCAAACCCGTTGCTGAAGTCTCGAGGTCCCAGAACAATTATTTACCCTTTATTCATTCTGATGTCAACCCTTTCTGTATGTTTCTTTTGCTGAACAGCTGGAGGAAGCACATGCTAATTCACATTTTTTCCTAAAGATATTTAAGATATCCCTTTTTTCAAGAGTTTCAGAGCTGGTATTTCTGGTAAAATAAGATTGTTCCGAAAGCACAATTCTGATTGAGTGCTTTGTGCATCTTTGTTGTGTGAACTCCACTGATGTTACGCTAGCTGAAGTCTAGGATATTGTTGTAGGGAGTCAAATCAAAAAAGTGACAGCATCATTACCAGAGAACAATTATAATTATGGCAAAAGATTACGTGGCATTGTCTTTACTCTTGAAATCCTTCAAATTCTGTTTTTCACCACAGGATCATATCTGTATTGTTTTCAGATTCTCAAACCTCTTACAGCTGGAGGTCTTATTAGTAGCAAGTCCAGATGCTTTAAGCATAGCACTGAAATTTGCCTGCTTGCAGCTAAGAATGAAAATTGTTCTAAAAAAACCAAGCTGCTTTTACTTTTCAGTGTCCAGCAATTTTCAGAGCAGGATAGAATTGGTATGACAACATAAAATGTAAATAACTTAAGTGTGTTTTTATTCTCCTTGAATACATAATGCAGATTACCTGCTCTGTAATTGACATCACTGTTGAAGCATTAGTATTTAAGCTGTTTATCTTATTGCACTGATATTTAAACATGTTCAGTGTCTTCATTTTCAGGGTTGCCTGGACTTGAACAATTGGACCAGCAGATAGATAAGATCTGTGTGTCAGTTACTGTAACCAAGGAGTGAATATCCTTATATTGTGAGGTCATTGCTACTTCTAGTGTTTCTCCCAAGACAGGTTTTAATTTTGCAGAGATACTCCCATAGTAACTGTGCGTGTTGTGTGTGCCTGCTCTCTCTGGACCATTCTGGCACTGGCATTGCACTGCTGTTGTCTCAGTTTTCTTTTAGAGATGTGTGTGTGGATTTTTCTCTCTCTCTGTTCAGTGCCAAGGATGCTGCTTACAGTCCTCAGCTGTAGTTCACTACCATGGCCTGTGTTGAAAACAGGCCCAGGAAGCATGTCCAGACCAGTTCAGAAATGTCTGGCATAATTAATGGTAGAGGAGTGGAGAACACTAGTTTGGATAAAACTTTACTAAGAATCTGGATTTTGACAGTGTGTATCCCTCTTACGAGATGAGCTGGAACTGGATCACTGAAACTTGTCTTAAGTTAATTTGAGATAGAATTTCAAAATTCTCACAAAGAAATAGACTTCTAAAACCATTTCATTTCAAAAATTCCCCTTTTTGCTCATGCAAGGTTTATGTGTGAGTTACTGCTAAGACTGATGGTCTCCACAGTACCACTAATAAGAACTCCGTTACTGCAGAATTTGGTGCTTTCAAGGGGAATTAAAAGGAAGTGCTCTGTGGAACCTACTCTTTGTGTCTAAATTGGATGTTTTTTGTTGATGTCAGGTGTTGCAATGGGAGTGAACTAATATGTACATACATACTACTTCACTTACTCTTTAGATGTGTCCTCAGAAAAATAAACTAGTTCAGATTTTGGGGGTTTTTTGAGACTGAAATTTTTCATATTGAAGCTTTCCACTGCATTTTCCAGTTTGTGCTTTCAGTCTTTTGCTTTACTTCAAATGGAGAGCTATAGTTGAGTAGCTTCTGTTCATTTAGAAATTATAAATCTTGGAGATTCCAGCTTCCTTAAATTTCATCATGTCTAAATTAGTTTTGGCTAGCAGTATGGGCTCCTGGAAAGAGTGGAAAAAGCCTGGAAGATTTTATTTCATCCCAAATTCTTCACTTTCTGTACAGCTTCTCTGAAGCTCTGCTTCTGTACTGGAGTCTGTCTTTGGCTGGAGAAGTAGCTTTTTAGATCCTAAAGCTAGGGGAGAGAAATCCTGTTGTTGGAATCAGCTTGCTAGCTGTGAGATTGTAATTATCTGTTCTAAGCATCAATGATATAAACTTGACAATGATGGAAAGAAAGAAAACTTGAACAGAAAGTGACATGTCTAAGGTTTGACCTTAGAACTCTGATTTTTCCTTGTTCCTTTGGGTGAATGATGCTTCTGATCACTTGTTTCGATTTATGTATCACATTAATGATGTAGCTAGAGTTGCTTGAGAGTACCTGCTGACATCAATGAAGAGAAAGGAGGCTGATGCTGCTATTTGGAAAATGTAATTGTTCTTGCTTTGTGGATCAAAGTTCAGTTGCATTCATTGAAACACCTGAAGTTTTTGCATTATTTGTTTGTTTCTTTTAAGAGTAATCTGCATTTTATGTTGAAAGAGAAAGGGGAAAAACTGACAGATTAGAGAGTGATTTTATTTTTTTTGGCATCTTCGGTGGCATTTTTGCCATAGAGATGCTTAATTTTTTCATGTGTGTTGCATATGTGCTAATTAATTAATAATTCATTCCCCATTCATACAGTACTAACTCACCACTATTAGAGATGTACCATTTAACTCTAAGATGTACTGTATTCACTGAGGGGGGGTCATTGTTTGCTGTTCTAATGTATTATTGATCTTTCAGGCCCACAGCAGCAGAACTTTTAAAATGCAAATTTTTCCAGAAAGCCAAGGTAAAACGTTTAACCCTATAGTAAGTTTTGCTCTGCCTTTAAATCTATGTGAAGTTTTTTCTTTCCTTGTATCGATTTTTAACTTGCCAAATGTTGATTTTGCAGAATAGAGAATACCTGATTGAAAAGCTTCTCACTAGAACACCTAATATAGCCCAAAGAGCAAAAAAGGTGAGTGCATTCACATCCTTTTCTTGACTAGTATGCAAGAGAAATCACGGACTGTTCAGTTACATTTTAGTTGACTGACAGAGCCATTCTCTTACACAGTCCTTCAAAGACAGTGATTGTTGAACGAATGGTTTCTGCAGCCTGGCTTTCTTCACTCAAGACCTGGGGCATTTTGACTTCCTTTCTGGAATTACCAAAATAATATATGCTGTTTGCCATCATACATGATTCAGTTTTTTTTTCTCCACTACCTTTTAGAAAGCTGCTTGTAAAAAGGTCATGCAAAGAAATGGTTTTTGATATATAGGATCATAAACTGCTGAATTCATACCTTCATTGGTCACTTGGAGAAAGGCTGCTATAAATAGCCTTTATTAAGGGCTACATGCTTCTTTGGATTACTTCAAATATATGGAAGGCTGGGTCCAAACTCTGCATGAGTGCTGCTGAGTTACTCAGACCAGTGGAACCTTATGTCACAGGTGTGATGGAGTTAAACCTGCAGCTATGGCATGGTACTGCCATTTCTGCAGTGCCTTTGGTGCTCGTGTAAGTGAGTATCAGGTGATGTGCAGCAGAATTAAAAATAAAATCCTTCACAGGCTTTAACAGCTGAGTATTTTAAATATAGGTATGAAGCAAGCTACTGTTCATACAAACAAATGTAAACTCATGCCTATCGTGTGGAGAAATTGTGTAACTCCCTTCTGTGGTGACCATGTGTCTTCATTATGAGAAATTAGCTCAGAGATTGCTGAGCCTCTCCAGGTGACAAGGTAGTATGCTGTGTCCAGCTTTCTTAAAGCAGGCTTTCTGGAAGGATGTTTTGAGGACAGCTCTGCAGGAATGTAGCTTTTGATGTCACTTGTTAGACTTCAGTTGGCTGTTGTAAAATTTTCTGTTGTCTTTGTGTATATTGGTTTAGCAAATTCTACAGCACTGATACGTCCCTACAGCTGGTGGCTTACACTTAAAAGAGACTGTCAACAAGATCTGCTGGCTTTAAAATCCTTCTAATCTTTTTCTAAGTGGAAGTAATTTGGGAAATGAGTGGCAATGATGGGGTTTTGTGAGAGGCTGGAGTAGAAATCTGGAATGAGAGGGCTAGTACCCTAGCTAGTGTGCTGAACAAGTTGGCATTCCAAGATGTGGAGAAAAGGTAGGAGTAGTTCAGCTGTTGGGCCGTGTGGTGGCAGCAATGCCCACCGAAAAATGTCAACAGAACAATGCCCTCAGACACTGGTTTTTGTTTTAAAATCAGGCCACACAGAAGCATTTCTACCAGCCAGGTTTCTAATGGAGCATGTGCCCTATGAGTTTTATCTCCTAGCTGTGTCCTCAGGTCAGCTTTAGAAAATGCCTGTTAACTAGTATGGATGTGTACATATACCTATGTCTTTAAATAACTTAGCAATTAGAATTGCAAGATGAATGGGGGGTAGCCTCCCATACACCACCAGTATTAGTTTTCTGACAGATGTTTCCAATCTGGAAAAGGCATGATTTTTAAGAAATCAAAACTGCATGGTTATAAATAGATCTCTTTTTCAGTTTGTGCTGTAATTATTTAGATTTTAGCTAATGAAAATGCTAAATTATTTATATTTTAAAAGGATACAATATTAAAATTCATCAGGGGTTTAAAATTTAACTCCCTTGTTGTAACTTTGCATGTAGCTACTGTTTTAAGACCCTATAAAATATAACTGTTTTAATATTAAAACTGGGGGGTTTTGAAAACTTGTGTAAATGGAGTTTGGTTGCTCAAACATTAACAGAGGTCTCACACTTGGAAAAGTAATTCCTGCAATGGAAAAAAGGAGATGGTAAGAAGCTGATGTCATCACTGCTTAAATTACCTTATGTAGCACTTGGCATGCGATGCCTGTAACTAATGATGGGTAGCACCACTGCTAGCACAGATGTCAGACCTGCCCTGCAGTAATCGCGGGTTTCTTGCATTTACCATGTGTGCAATTGCTTTGCCTTGTTTTTGTGTTTGCCTTCTGCCTTTACAGCTTGTACTTGGCCAGTGTTTTGACTGAATGAGTTCAGTTCTGTTTGTGCAGTTCTGAAAGCAGGTACACATGGTCCTGTGAGTGTGAAGAAAGCATTTGATGCTGTGCAGATATGTCCTGTTTGAAAACTGAATCTGATAATTAATCGTGAGTTTAAAATCATGTCCAACATAGAGTTGTAAACTACATCTTTGTGCATGTTCCCCCTCCCCCAAGTCCCAGTGCTTCTTTATTTGCTTTCAATTCTGTTGAGTTTGAAAGGATGCCCTTTCTGGCTGTATCCTAGTAATTACGGGTAACAATGAACCACTTCTGGAGCTGACTTGCCCAGGAAGAACAAGTCTTGCCTCTTCCTGTGTGCAACCTGTTTAAGTATATAGCAGTACTGATCCACAGAAATGAGTGTTACATGGTGTAAGTCCTTACTAGCAGTTCTGTGTATCATTGCTGTAACTGCTCACTTGGGAGGGTGTTGCTGCTGTCACGAAGAACTGGAGAAAAGGCTGTGGTGGATGGTCTGAGCTCAGTGTGCTGTGGTAAACAGGAGCCTGCTCTGAGACCACACTTCTGTCACTGATAGGGATGTGGGTGCCTTGCACGCAGACTTTGCATTGTTGGGTGATGTGGTAGAGCAGTATTCCCTGTCCTTCTTGGATCAGGGTGGTGTGCAACCCTATTAGACAGCAGCTCAGCAAGTACTGAGAGACAGTATTTACTAACACATGTTGAAGTTGTTTTCATTTTGAAATGAATGCTAAGTGTTGGAATTACAATTCCTTTATTGGAATAGAGGAAATCTGAAACAGCTTCCAGAGTTCCACAGTCAGTTTTGAAATCTTGTCACACTAAAAAATTAATTGTAACTGTAAGTACTCTGTGCCCAAAGCCTCTGGGTCAATTTTGTGGTTTCATAATCCTGTTTCCTTAATTTGGAAAATTTCTTGCCTGACTGCCACTTTCGTAAAGTGAACAGGGAAAAGCATGTATCTGCATTTCATTTTATTGCTGTCTGAAGTATCTGAGTGATAATTGGGCTCAAATTCTATTTTTAGGAAGGTGGTATTGCTTTGTGCTGTTAATAGAAGCTCTTTAGTGCTCGGAGTCCTAAGTTACTGGGAAAAACCTGTGTCAGCACCAAGAGATGAGTAGCATGAGTGACAGTAGGTTTTATTAAAACTTAGTAGGAATACCCTTGCTGATAGGCTGAAATAGTAGCTAATTTAGGCAAATTATTGTGTTACCAAATTAACAATTCCCTGCATTTAATGAGGAAAATACCATTAGATCCCAGTTTTTTTTTTAACAGATCTAACAATGTGGTTGCACCTCAGCAAGATGTATGTACACAGCATTTCTGTGTTTTAGTAACGGATTTAAGCTGATAAATGGACCTTACCTGTGATGAGACTGCAGAATCTTCTATAAAGTAGAGAGCAATGTTTGTTTCAGCTCAGATAATTAATAAAAATGTATATTGATTGCTATGATTCTTTATGCTTTAAGAAATGCTTACTTCATTAATGCATATGCATGAAGAGAAGGGACAGGTGCTATACTAGAAGACTTTTTCTGGAAAAGAGCAGCTGAACTCTTGAGAATGTATTTGTCAAGACAGTGTGGGGGAGGCTCAGCCATTGCAGAGGATTAATTACTCCGTTTACTGCTACAGATGAAAAAATAGTGCTACTGGGTTTTAGATTGCTGGATATTATTAGAAAAATCTGCATTTAGACCATGTGGAGTTTTTTGGTTAGGTTTTTTTTTTCCCCCAGAAGTTTTTGGAAGTAGAAATTAATTGAAACACTTCTACCATACAATGTAATTTTGCAAAAGAAAAAGTAATCAGAAATGAGTGTCTGCATTAGCAAGTAGTAGGTGTTGAAAGAGAGTAGTAGAAGTTGACAGTGTTTTAAGAGGCAGGCACATGCAGTTGTATCAGCTTCATTTTAACATTTCAGATGAATAAAAGGTAGTGGTTGGCATGTCTGCCAGGTATACTTGCATGCGGTTGTGCCAGAAGATTTCATGCGACCAGTGGGTTTGTATGTCCTTTCTTCAATAGAATTCTTTTATCATCTGTGTAGAATTAGTAAGGTTGTATTTTGTGCCCTCTCAAATGGAGCTAATATAGTACAGAGTGGAAGACTGGAGTTGACTCATTTGAGTGCCTTTTGTACTTCAGATGGCCACAAGCATCTCTAAATTTGGGCAGAGTTCAAAAGCTCACATGTGAATAATGCTAATAATTTAAAAGTAATAGTCTAACTTACTAGATTTGTAATGTTTTCTAGGTCATGGGTTTTCCTGGTTCCACTTCAGAATTAACTTGTACGGTGGTGACTGTTTCTTGTGTTACAGCAGCCTGATTTGCTTATTAGCTAANGACTGGTGACTGTTTCTTGTGTTACAGCAGCCTGTTATTAGCTAATGTTGTGTTTGTGACTTGTTAAAAAAATAGACTAATGTGAGATTGGTGTGTAATGAGACAACTTTTCTGATTAGATCAGTAGCTTTAAATATTTTGCATTTGTCTGTACTGTTGAAGCTTTCAGTACCAGAGGAGAGTTTATTACTGTGAAATGCGAGTGGAATGTGTTCTTAAAAGTGCTGTTGAAAGAATCATGGCTAAAGATCCAAGACAGGATAAAGAAAAGTCCAGATGNTTAGGAATGGAGTGTGTTCTTAAAGGTGCTGTTGAAGGAATCCTGGCTAAAGATTCAAGACAGGATAAAGAAAAGTCCAGATGTGTGTCATACTGGTGATAGAGTCTTTGATTAGGAAGAATGTCTTGTAAAATACTGTTTTATTGATTTATTTTGTGAAAAAAAAATGTATTATTATTTAATTATTTGTCTTTGACTGAGAATATGTGGAAAGGTGCTGGTTTTATCTCTTTGCCTTTTAAGATATGAAGCCTCAAACACTATACGCATATGACATGCTAAACCAGATTGCCTCTCTTGGATTTGAAGCTNTACTGTGAATTAGGAATGGAGTGTGTTCTTAAAGGTGCTGTTGAAGGAATCCTGGCTAAAGATTCAAGACAGGATAAAGAAAAGTCCAGATGTATGTCATACTGGTGATAGTGTCTTTGATTAGGAAGAATATCTTGTAAAATACTGTTTTATTGATTTATTTTGTGAAAAAAAATGTATTATTATTTAATTATTTGTCTTTGACTGAGAATATGTGGAAAGGTGCTGGTTTTATCTCTTTGCCTTTTAAGATATGAAGCCTCAAACACTATACGCATATGACATGCTAAACCAGATTGCCTCTCTTGGATTTGAAGCTATGTATTAAGTGGAAAGTGACTTAGTTGTAATTAAATCTGTTCCTAGTCTGTAGGCCAAATAACTCTTTTGTCTAGCGGGCAGCCACAGCTGTCTTGCAAGGGTCACCTTGTAATACTAGGATTTCCCATTGTGCTGACCTGATCCAAGACAGTAGAAGAAGCTTTTCTGCCTGTCTCTGTTCAGAAAAGCAGTGAGGAGTCCTGGGAGGATGGTTGGAGTGTGTGGTGCTAGTGATTTTGTACATTTTTGGTAAGTTTGTCAGGAAGGTCATGCAGGGGGGTGAATTACAAAGAGCATTCTGTAAGTGCAAGGTGGCTCATACGCTGTGCTGCCATCTGTTACCATTTCCTGAAAGACTGATGGAATAGCTACGTGAGTATTTTTGCTTTCATAGGGATAAATTAAATCATTAGCCTTTCTAGTTCTAAAAAGTATAAATTGAAGGGAGGAAACGAAAAAAGGGAGCTCAGGCCCAACACTCTGAAAAAGGTGAAAATGAAATACATTTTCCTGATTAGATCTTGTAAAGCTTTTTAAGAAGTCCAACACATAAATTGAATGCAGTGTGAGGTTTGCCACTCAGCCCTCTGAACTGGTGATATTCTTGAAGTTCCTTGGGAGAACTGAAGTACTAGTGAAGTAGGGCATCCTTGGGCTTGTGCTACCCAGTGGTATTATAGAAGACATAATTTAGCTGAAAAGCGCTCTTGGCTTATGACATTTACAATTA
Organism: Upupa epops; assembly: GCA_013397515.1. NCBI lineage: Eukaryota > Metazoa > Chordata > Aves > Bucerotiformes > Upupidae > Upupa > Upupa epops. The sequence continues at coordinate 91,462 of VZRI01005446.1, forward strand.
CAGCTGGAGTGAAAGACTTTGAGATTTTAATCAGAACAGGTAGTTTAAAGCTAGTAGAGCAGGAAGATGGGTTGGAATAGTAATGGTTTGTATGCAGAGTCCAGTTTCTGTTTGACACCAGATTTTTCAAACTGCTTCTGAAGGTAAATGTGAAGTAGTATATGAAGTGCTAGGGGAAAAACATCCAGCGGAGGACAGAGATGTGTATCCCAGCTCTGTGCTGTTATGAGAGCTTGAGCAGCAGAGGGCATCTGAACCAAACACAGATCAGAGTTCAGCTCATCCTCAGCTGTCACATCACGCAGGCTGGGATACCATTGCTCTGTTAGGAGTGGCTTTATGCCTGTGATTTTTAAAGTATTATAGCCTGATTGAATGCATGGTCGTTCTTGATGGCTCACTAAAATACATAATCGCATCTTTTTGTTCATTGTTTTCATGTTAACTCGCAACTTTTTTCAAAACCACACGCCTGTAACAACTGCCCACTTAATTTTCATTTTGATTACTCTTTTTTTTGTTAAATGTCTTGAATAAGCTTACATCTCTAACATCTATGTGGAATGAGGAACGCATTGCAATAATTTCTCTTGTCTATAGAAATAGCTAGAAATCTTGTAGAAAAATACAAGAAGGGAAAAAAGATCAGAATTATGCTTCAAAATGTTACCTTAAAGTGTTTGAGCTTGAATGTCAATGAAAATTACAATATATTGCTCTGCGAATTCTATGGTAGCATATTATTTTCCTAAATATTCTTTAACATGACTATGCTGTTATCACTTAACACACCTTATCATGAGTCTTCTCCAGTGATTCCCCCTTTTAGTAGTGATTCAGCATCATGGTGCCCATTCATCTTAAGCAGTCAGGATAACCAGAAGCTCTGAAGACACAAATCTTTCTTCTTCACCTTTCAGATTATCAAGTTACTTTGCCAATTTGCTGTATTTTTGATTGGCTTCCTTTGATTCCTGCAGGTACCTTCTTGGCCTTAGCACCGTAATTTGCTTGGGGAAGAGGGCTGGCAGGGAAAGGAAAGAGAGTATTAAAGATTCTCTCTGTGCATAGGTGAATTAGCAGTCAGGTCACGTCTGACAGTCCATTTGGGAGTCCTTGTTTGTTTTTTTAGGTGAGGAGTTACTTTTGAGAAACAATTGAACTCCCCTGCATAATTAATTGAAAACATCCTCCTCAGCACAGGTACAAGTTCATGCCTGAAAGGACTGTTGCTGAACCATGGATTAAACAATTATTTGCAGCAAATAACTGTCAGTAGGGAAATTTATGTAATGGAATTGTCAGAAACCCAAAAATCATACTGAATGCAAAATTTACTGAAATAGTAATTTGCCACGTCACTGGGATCTCTGCAAAACACTGCAATTTGTCAAAACAAAATCAGGTTTGCATTTTAGAGCATAGATAATAAGTATGTTGTAGTATTTACGTATTCATGGTTTTGGGAAGTAGAATTAGGAATGCAGGGAATTACCTGCACTTGTTGACAAGATGTTTATGTGACAAAATAGTTTCTGTAGTTTGAGCCTGCCACATTTAGCTGTCTCTTAGCTGAATTATTGCAGCAAGGGAAGACTTGATGAAAGAGTGAAAGGAGAAAGGCTTTGAACAGGGAATCCCCCCAGAGTAGGGAGTACACAGAGAATCTGTACCCATTTTTCAGCATTTCCTCTTGAGGTGTAGGAGTGTGCTCCCTTCTCCTCTCTCCCTCCAGCTTTTAATAACTTCGTTTTCTTCTCACGGATCACTCCACTGTATTCCATTGATAAATAGTGAGTGTAGGTAAAATTTCTTGGAAGTCTTCTCAGTTAATGTCCCTGCCCTTGGGTATGGCACTTGCCATCATTGCATGTTGATATTCTTTGTGGTTAGCTAAAAAAAGTCAATATCATAAAATATTTAAAGGATATTTGGGGATTTTTAAAGACATTTCTATTCTTTGTTTTCTTACACTGTCTCATCCCTTAAAAAAGGTGTCTGTCAGTAGAGGGAGCTGAATCAGTCCTATTCAATGCAGAATTACCAAACTCCTTTATACAGTACTCTTTCAGGAAAGAAAATGTAATAATTTGGCATTGTTTTACTTTAAGTTGACAGTGCAGTTGGTTCCAGTAGTGAGCAGAAGTGGTGATTCATTAAAAAATGTTGAAAATTCTTCTATTTCCAATTCTTAAATGACTTCAGTGCTTTTTCAGTTTTTGTGATGTGTGGTGCTGCCAGTTTGCATCAGTGACTTGGATTTTCCTTATTGGATTATTTAATTGAAGTTTATTATAGTTGTTCCGTAAAGATGACATTGCAGACTTCAGAGCAAACAAGAAATAGCTCTTTTGGAAAGAGCTCGAGAGCTGTGAAATACATATTTTGATTCCAACAGAGTTGCAGCTTAAATTTTTTAAGAAAATGATTGTGAGATGAGATGAAAACAGGATTTATGACAGCTTGACCCTGAATAAATGAAATATTTTTGGTTATTACTCTAATGCAAAATTTTAAATAAAATCATAGAATCATTGATGTTGGAAGAGACCTCCAAGATGAAGTTCAGCTGTTAGCCCCACATCAACAGGCCTGCTAAACCCTGTTTCCAAGTGCCACATCTACATGTTTTTTTGACACCTTCAGGGACAGTTACTCCACTACTTCCCTGGACAGCCTGTTCCACTGCTTGACCACTTTTTAGTGCAGACTTTTTCCCTGATGTCCAATATAGACCTCCCCTGGTATAGCTTGATGCCATAGTGACTTGGGAGAAGAGACTGACCCCCTCCTCTCTACAACCTTTTTTCAGGTAGCTGTAAAAAGGCAGAAATCCTTCCCCTGAGCCTCTTTTTCTCCACACTAAACAACCCCAGTTACCTCAGCCAACTCTTATGAGGAATGTCCTGAAGGCCCTTCACTGTCCTGGATGCTCTTCTTTGGATATCTCTAGCACCTCAATGTCCTCTCTGTATTGAGGTGCTCAAAACTTAGCACAATATTCAAAGTGAACCAACAGGATAACAGTTTCTCTCAGTGTTGCTGTGTTTGCAGACAGCTTTTGTATTTGACTTGAACAATTAAGTTGAGATTCAGGGATTTGATATTCCTGTGTCTTTCTAGTGAGATAATAAACATATATGCAAGAGTGTTCTCTGATCTTGCTTTTACTGTCTCAGAACACACTACCCAAAGGGATGATGACATCTTAGCTCCTCCCATCGTGAGGTGACCTTAACAAAATTTAAACCTTTCAGACTGAGACTTTAGAACGTGGGAGATGTTTGCTTCCTAAGTCCTTCCCTTCCAGTCCAAAAGGTTTTCACATGGGGATTATACACACCAGAGATGTTTAATGGTACTTTTCAGGAACTGCAAGCAAAGCCTTACACTGACTGTGTCTTTTCAGTCAGCTATTTGGACAAAACCTAAGCATGGTTGTGCAGTATGGAAGCGGTAACCATTTGTGTGGTGTGTAGTACTGCGGATGGTCCAGGACCAGCCTTACCTGTCCTTTTGTGTATATGTGTGTTCTTTTGTTTAGGCAATGTGTGATGCAACAAACAAGTTCTTGCAAAGGGAAGAGGCTATGTCCTTCTGAGCAATAGGTTGCACATCTCAATTTTTATCCTGAGATGAGAGTTTAAGATTAGTGTCTGGTCCTGAAGGGCCTGTTGCACTTATCTCAGAATTAGTTTCTGTACCAGGTTAAATTCTTACTGTCAAAGTAGTGGTTTAGGCTTGGCTGTACTTTTGGAAAAGCACAACCTGCTCCCCTCAAAAAAACCCATAAAACAAGTGAAAGAAAAACTTGCTGAAAGCTTCCATTCCCGCATACAAATACAAGTTCTTCAAGTTCTGTCTAACTTCTTTTTGAAGTAGGAGAAAAACAAAGAAAAGCTCAGAAGAAGGGGATTTTTTTCCCATTATATGCAGTGTGACTTAAGAGGAATGGATGCTAACACCAAGTTACTATGATACCTTAACACCTTTTGAGCCCTGCAAAACAGAAACGCCAGGATATTGTTTTGGAAAGGGAGAGGTATATATCAGTAATAATGAGCTGAGAAAAAAACAGTTTCCCAGATGCACATTCAGCTTTGCAGAAATGTTGTGGCTTGCATTAAAATTGTAATGAAGTTTGGGGAATATAAGAACAGCAAGCATTGAAGGGATTTGGATGCTTCTATAGCCTGTGAGACTGGGTGTGATGGAGACCAGCCTTTTCTTCAGGAAGTGTCTTTGCTTGAATCAAGGATAGTGTGTACATGTGGGGACTCGGGCTCTGTCTTAGACTTCCAATCTTGTAATTTATTTTTTTAATCAAAAAGTTGTTTACAGTGTAGTTGACTTATGCAGAAATATTATTGCTGCTCTTTTGCATGCATATATATATTGCAGAAGGTGACTTCTCCTTGGTTTGCCTTTTACCTTAAGTGCTAAGCTGTGATTAAATGTGTAACTGTTTTGAATAAAGGCTTTTGCCATGATTGGATAAATGTGATGATAGGCTGATTTCCTTCATTGCATTGGAATGCAAATAAATGCATAGGAGTGGAGAATAAATTTGCTTTTGTATCTTAGGATACATTCAGAAACGGTTTGTGAGATGGCTAAAGGTAAAAATTATAACATCCAGTTGCTCTATAGGCCATAGATGTGTACGGAATGGACTGGTTTGGATTGAGGTTTTTGAGAAAAATGTATGGAGCAAAATGTGCTAAAACCAAAACTGCCTTCAGTAATGTCCTAGCTCACCTCATTACTCTTCCTTATAAAATAATGCATGGAGTTGACATGGTAACTGTCATTGTAAAGATTTCTCATGAAGCAGTAGGAGAGAGAAGGTCTTGGAACTTCTGATTTAGGAAAACAGTAAGGGGATGGGGATGCAAAGAGGCTAACCTTACCAATTACCAAGTAATGGTGGCACTTCAATGATTCATTCAGCATATCTGTTCCATAAGAACTTCTGGGATCTGTGTGGCAAGTCAGTCTTGTCTCCTGTGAGAACCACTGTCACAGGCTTAGGGAAGATGGAGTTGTGTAGCATCAACTGACTGATCTTTCTCTGCTTGAAAGTCAAATCTGGGCTTTTACTAGGACAGACTATAGAAAATGAAAAAGATTAGGCGTTTAAATAAGCACCTTGTCATTCTTGCTTTCTGGGGCACATGGGATTGTATATATCTTTAATACTCTACTTGCAGATGTAGCTGAAGGGCATCAGTGATAAAATTAAAGGCAACTTTATCATCAGAAAAAGCTAAGCTACTTGATTTGTTGGACTGCAGTGTTTCTAGGGCACATGGTTGAAAAAAAATATTAAAAAATAAAAAGGAACACTGTTAGGGTTCCACAAAGGCTTTTGCAGATCTCTTTTAAACAGGTGGGGTCTACACATTTGCCATTCTCTGGGAATTCAGGAACAAATTGCATTTGGGCTCTACATTGCCAATGTATGGTGAGTGGCAAGGCACTTTCTCTGTTACTAAAACGTATAATGCTGGTTAATGCCATCAGTTCTGCTTTCATGAATGCATCTTATTTACTATATTTATAAGGGTCACTGAGCTCTTTTGTGGAGCAGAGTTGAAAATGTTGGATTACATCTACCCAGGACTCTATCCTATACGCTTGCTTGCAGGAGGCTTCAGAAAGAATAGCTTTAATACTAGAGATAGTGGCAAAATGCAGATTACTAGTTAAGTCAGCCTGTGGAATGAGGAGAAAAAGAATAGGTGCATAATACTATTCCTAGTGAAAGAATGGATTTTAATGTAATCTAGATAGTGTGCTGCATCGCATATGAATTGCAGTAGTGGTTTATGCGTGTATGCATTGGTATCTCACGGTGTGTCTTTTTAATGTGAGTTTCTTTATTTTAAATCAGACACTGAAATCAAATATTAAATCTCTAAGTGGGCCCAGTTCTTTGCTGTTTTGACTACTTGTGAATAAGGAAGTAGAAAGATTTAGAAAATGTCCATTCCCTTCCTTGTTACCCTAGAAAAAATAAACTCACAAAGAGACTGCAGTAGCAAGAGAATCAGTGATAAATAATAGATTTTTCTTTCCCCAGTCTCTTAACATCTACACATAGCAAGCACGTCAGTACCTAGAAGACAACAATTTATGTTTTGCCTTCTTATGCTGTGGCCTGCTTTTCATCAACCTTTGAAGTTCTTTCTGTGTCAGCCTGATCTGGGCTAACCTTTGGTGGATGTGATTTACAGTTGCCTTGTTCGTCTGGTGAAGCAGACATTCTCCTGGAAAGCTGATGCATGCTATTGTTGTCCGGGAATGTTAAATTATCTGTATCCTTCTTGAAAAGGGTAAGGACAAATAGTTCTGTCAGCAGTTTAATTTCTTCTTTGGTCTCTGTGACTCTGGAATATACTGGAATAAGCTTTAACCAGCAACAACATATACAACACGATGATTAATATTTTTGTGGTAGTCATGATTTTTTTCACTCAGTAAATTGTCCATGCATTCTTTGTTGCAGCTGATGTTTGTAATGTCTGTCTTCATCAGCTGTGGTAATGTTGGCAGAAGCTTGTGAAGTTTTAGCTGCTATGAACTGCTTGTGGTGGTAGATTAGTGTTCTGAGCCTGCTTTTGTGTTGGATGCAGTTTAAATGCCAGTCATTCAAATTAATTGTTTCATTCCATGGTGCTCTTCTGATTTATGTGAAATATGTTTTCTGATATGTGTTAATTTGTCTTTTTAAAGCTGAAAGCTTTCATTGTTTTCTTTGTTAGCTAAAGTTATGATCCAGTTTAATTCCTATTTTGGAAGGAAGCATTTATGTTTCTAAACCAAGAAAACTCAAATTACAGTTAAACATGTTTTAACTTGCTTCCCTTTCACTCTCAAATACTTACACATAATGCTAGCATAAAGAACTATCAGTGTTGTATATTTTGACTAAAGATGATGGAGGAAATGCCTTTGAAGAGCTACTGCATGCATTGTGAAAGAACTTCCTCCCTGTTTTTGTAGAGATACACAAAATGTGTTTCAGTTCCATGTTCAAATTGCTTCGTAGTCTTGGATAAATGACTTAATTTGTCTCCTGCTTTATTTCTTTCAGTAAAATGGGAGGCCTGTAGCAAGCTATCAGAAGAAATATGTGGGATATTCTCAATGTAATGAGAATTACAGCTGTAATGCTGTAATCAATGGGGTGAAATGCAAGCATGCTGCCTTTGATATTAGTCTTCTAGTAATATTTCAGATGATGCCCAGTAATTCTGACATTCCAAGTATTTACAATATTCCAAATACAATCTATGTTGTGTATCCTTGCTAGGAACCTGTGTTAAGCCTTGTTCTTTCCTGCCATTTGCCTTTTCATCCCTGTTCAGATGACACATCAGAAATTAATTTTGGTCTTAGGCTGGTCCTGCTCAAGACAGCCCTTCTTGCACTGGCTTGTAAGAAGACTAATGAAAGGTCATTTTCCCTTTAGTTGGAACCAATCACTCTGGAGTGAACCAGATAAGAATATCAAAACACCTTTAGCAGTAATTGCTAATCTCATTTCAGGATGGGTATCAGTTCTTATGTTGCTACGCTTTCTGCCAATTTTAGCACTGACACAAGCTAATTTTCTGCAATTTAGGTAGGAATCTCTTTGCTGTTTGAAAATATTGATGATACTATTGCTGTTGGTTTATGCGATCTCTTTAGGTCTGCTGCTGTTTTTGTCAGTTTTTACACAGTTCCTGTAGTACCCTGGTGAGACTGAGATTATTGGCAAAGCACACAGATGAATGCATTGTGCAGCACTGAACGCAGCTTTCTATAACTCCCCCATCAGTAGCCATCTAGGCTAATTTTTAGATAACAGTTGAGCATTATATTAGGCCATCAAGTCCCCATGAACTGTCCTCATCATGTCAATGTTGTGATTTTTGTGTTGGCCCATTGCAGCATTTTCATTAACTTCTACAAGCTACAGCATTTCAAGAGTAGCTTAAGCCCCTCAGTGCTGCCGAAAGAATTTCTAAGCTTTACCATAGGGGACTATGGTTTGATGGGAAAAAATGGGATAATCATTTCCCCTAATCATTTCCCTCAGGGTCTCTTGGGAATACCGTAATATTTTTGATACAGAAGCTTGACACCTAAGGCACAGATTCCTGTTGTATTCTGCTAAGTGAGTGCTTAACAAACTGCAGTTCAGTTTGTGCGTGCAACTATTCTTCAGCAAAATACATCTGTGAGGCACACCCGTGCTTCTAAATTGAAAGGAAACAATCAGAGCACTAAAGTATGGGAGAATGTCATCTAGAGAAACACTCTGTTTTCACCCTGATGAAAATGAAGTTCTAACAGAAAAAATCTGGTGCCAGTGCTGCTCAGTGATTGCTTATCTTTGGATGTTTCCCCTTTTTCATTTGTCTCCTCACAGGCCTGTTACCATAAGCCTTAGTGTACTTGCTAGAAAAGCTTTTTCCTTTGTTGAAAGTTGTTCAAGCCTGTAAGGATGAAAGGGATATAGAGCTGTGATATACATACACATTATATAAGATATATATATGATATGTATAGCTCTGTGAGAAACACTTGCAAGGGTAATCCACAAGGTCAGAAAGGCTTGATTTCATTGAAGTGAAAAATTCTGAAGATGTTAATACAGCGAATGGACAAACCTTTATAAAACTATGCTCACTTCAATTCAGCGGTGTTTTTTGAGACAGGGAAGAAAAAAGTTTAGAGGAAAAGATGCCTTGTGTCCTAGCTAACTAGGACTTGGGTAACACAAGTCAAAGATTTGGTGGCCAGTGACACATTGTTAAGGGGAATATCTTTAAGGAATAGAATTGCTTTAGTGGTTATCAAAACTTTGTTAGACTTCTAATGTTATTTGAAGTGTCTCTGTGATAAGACAGACATCATATGTAAAGAAGATCACTAGTAATTTGGGAAACATATGAAGTACTGAAGGGTTATTTTCATACTTTTTCTTTTCTAAGCAAGAATGCTGTCACAAAACTTGAGGGTTTGTTTACCTGATGTGCAAGCCAACAACACACAGAGTTCAAGGTATTAGACACGTGCGAGCAACTCTTTGCAGAAAGGGATGCTTGAAGGTATCCCTGCAAATCTAAGACACCATTCAATGAGATTAAAATACTAATAGTTTATTGTGGTTTTACTGGTTGTTACGACCCCAGCTTAAAGCTGATTGGTGTCATTTAAAAGTACAATTGCTTTTACTTTCACTGCACAAGCTCAGTGGATGATGGTCTTTGAGTGGAGGTGAGTACCTTCTGGGTAACTCCTTTTAGAACAATGCTTGAGCCTAGTGCTGTAAATGGTTGACTAATTGTAGTGTTTTGATCTTGGGGACCTTTCCTTCTGATTGCCATAGTCACTGTATGGATTCTTTATGGTTGCCTAACTTTCTGATTCTGTGCTTGCCTGATTTGGGTCAGTTGTTACTTTTTCTTGACATGAAAGGTGTATCTGGTCATCACTGGAGTATCTGGTCATTACTGGAGTGTATTGGCTGGATTGAGTCAAACATTTTTTTACACTTAACACATGATTATACTCATCATAAACATTATGATCTTTGCAGTGGGTGCTGAGCTACAGCTGACTCATCTCCAGCTGCTGTTGTCATTACAGTGCTTAAATCCTTACCTGGATTCATCCCTTCTAAAAGTAAAAGCAGTTTGCTGTTATGAGAATATAACAAATCAGTTGTTCCTGAAGTATAATTTCTCCTTTTAGTTCAGTATTTGAGTCTAACAAAGTATGTATTAGTATTTGAGTATTCAGTATTTAACAAAGTATATGGAATGTATTTCTACTACAATATTTTATGTTCTCTTTCAGAACATAACGTAACAGCATTATGATACTTAGGTTTGTTCTGTTGTGGTGGGTTTTTTCCTGAAGAAAAGAGGTTTTTGTGTGAGAAAGTAAAAAACGAACTGGAACTAGGTGGTTTGACTTCACCCTCCTGGCTTAGGAAAATTTGTGCTGATGGCTCACATTGATTATATAAATTGATTCACTATGAAGTTGTATAAATTAATTCATTATTACAAAGCTGCAAAGATATTAGGAAAAGGTTGAATGCTATACTGTTATGTGTGTTTATAGTGTTTTTGTTTAGGAAGGGAAATAAAAACATGGAGTTTCATACTGAAAGCTAGTATTTGGGCTGAATAAAACAAGAAGGAATGACAAAATGTGTGAAGAACCTAAACTGGCATGTTCATGAAATTGGGGATTGGACTGGATCATCTTTCAGGGTCTCTTCCAATCCCTAACATTCTGGTAATTCTGTGTGTGTGTGAAAGGAGATGGAGACAAATGTATGCTGTGTCCAGATAGATTTTCTCCTAGTGCATATTTATGTCTTCATCACCTCTGGGAATTTACAGTGCTTTCTTATCACAGATGTTTGGGGCAACTACTGAAAATGATATTCCAGCTCTTCCTCTTGCACAGGCAGGCACTAAGTGCTTGTGTTGGCTCATCATCAGCTAAATTGGAAAACTGATTTGACTGCAAGCTCGCTGTGTTCCATGTTAACTTTTCAGTTGGTTCATCTGCACAGCTATAGAAACACAAGGCCAGAGGAGACTTGGTGTGGCCCATTGTGCCCTCCAGTCATGATGCTGCATTGTAAGGTCTTTAGAGTACATGATTTGAAGATCCTGAGGGTTGCTGCTGCCCCTTTGGTTTCTGCTTCTTGGCCTGTAGTCTTTATCTGACCTCAAGATGGAGTGATGTAACCCACAAATCATGAAAACACTTGTTTAGAAAAGAAAAGAACCTAAGTTCTTCTCCTGGGCTGGTGGGTTAATCTGCTTACTTTACCACCAGGTAGTTTCTGGTGCAGCTTTGTTGGATGGCTTAGATTGGTATTTTCCAGTGGTAGCAAACTAGTAGATTGCCTCTGTGGTCTTGCCTTAGCCCTTGAAAAGGATACTTTGGCTGTTACAAATTCAGCCTAAAAGGCTTTAGCTGTATAATGTAGATTCTTACTACTTCGGGTGTATTTTTGCTTTTTATTAATGGAGTTTGAATATGATAAAATGAGAACTGTCTTTCAGATATTTCACATGTTACTTCCTACGTGCATTTTAATGAATGTGCTCTGGAAAAAACACTAGAAAATCTAAAAGTAGCAGTGTTATACTAGTATTTAAAGCTTTTATAAGTTTCCATTACAACAGAAATCTACGTGAATATATTTCCATTCAGTATGTGGTATTAGTTATTCAGGTTTGTGATGAATAATGACACAATTTATTATTGCTCTGTCCTGTACCTGTGGTATGTGTCCTCCCTATGTGACTGGATCTTTGTGGCTTTAACCACAACGAAGACTGAGCAAAGCCACTGTTGATTAAAAGTAGTGCAAAGAAATTTGCTGAGCACACCCACCAATAAAAAAGTCATAAACAATTAACTTCACATTTTTGAAGGCTGAATAGGTTGGTGTTGCAGATGGAGTCATGCACTTAACTCAGGAGAGAGAAGTAACAATATATTTATTGATATAGAGCAGTGATTTTATTTATTTAAAGCAGCTCAAACAGTAAATGTGACTTCTAACAAGATTTTAATGGCAGGGTACACCAGATTGTTCACCGTGTGGAGAACAAGGTCAGACAAAGCTGTCAGGTAACCCTCCTGTTGAGTAATGAGATTCATAGAGGACCCTCTTGCTTCTGTACTTCTTTCCTTCTCAGGGAAGAGCTTAAGTGATGCAGGATCAAATCCTCATCTCATATTTGGCCAACAGTTTATGATTAAAATATCATGTGCTCATGGTTAATTTTAAGGAATGAAGCTTCTAAGTGTTTATATGTTATTGGTCATTTACCGAGGATTTGTTACAGCAAAGAATCTCTTAACCTTGAGGAGTAGCCTTGACAGGTGTCCCTACCCAAGGAGAGATACTGGTGTGCCATGCCAGAGAGCCCAAAAGGCTGTTGGGCTGCCCACTGTGCCTGACTCATGGCCATATTTACATACCAAACTTGCTTGAGCTTATTGCTTGAGATACCCTTGGCTATTGTGCTGTTATCTGTTTCCCCTGAATCCATATTGAGCTGAATGCAATCTTTACACCCAGATGCATCTTTATCTCAGAAGCAGATTACAGGAGATAAGGGTTATGTTGATGGGGACTGTGAGGCGTACCGTCACAGTTGGGTACTTTGCTCTACCTGATTTCTTCAATTTCTTTCCTGTGAATGTGTGTGCTAGTGGGAGTCAGTTCGACTGAAACAGAGGACAAGTCCAAAGTTTTATTTTTCTGCCTTCAGACAACTTTCAAGAAAAAATATAACACACTTTTATTTTGCAGTAACTTATTTTCTTGAGTCATTTGTTTATTGCTTATTAAAAGGCAATCTATTTAAAAACTTGAAATATACTCCATCTTCATCAGCAAAGCGTTCTTCCACAGCTCTCTGCCAACATCATTAAGCTCCATTAAAATCATTCTAGTTAGAATAAGTCTTCAGAACAACTGAAAATGGATGCAGAAGAGATTTTGATTAGTGCACGATGTAATGTGAGAATGTGTCTGCAGACCATTCTCGTCTGTTTGAGAACCGTGTTTTTGGTTGTGGTTGATGTCCTCTCATGGGTTTGTGTGTAGTTGTTGAGGAAATGCTTCTGCTGTCAGAACAGGAGCCTCATCAGGAGTGTTCCTCGAGGGATACTAAATTATATCCACAAACACCGGGCAAATTGCTTGCTAGATTGCCTTGTATCTGTGCTAGTCCCTGATGATGTAGACAGTAAGAGCCCTCTGATTGTGCCTAGGCTGATTGCGGCTGAGTAAGAAATTGTTGTGCTACTGCTGTTGACTTTTGCTTGGTCCTTCTTCCCAAATGCTTCTTGTCTGAAACTTTGAGCCAGCTAGAGCTAAAACTTAAGGGCCTGGTATTTAAAACAGGGTGTAAATAGTGCAGAATTTGTCCCTAAAGCGATTAAGTAGGATATTCCCCTCTGCATACTGCAGAGGTTTAGCTGGAAGCAACTGGGATCTGTCATGTGCTGCATCTCTCCTGACATTGCCTTGAGGATGGTGCCTGAGGGTCCGATATTATTCCAGTATGCCAGTAACTCCTCCAGGAAACTAATGAGTGCAAATAGAATAGAAATAGCTAAGAATTGCTGATTAGCCAAAACAACTAATAAAACCTCAAGATCTCTGTGTAATGGTAGACACTTAATGTTTTGGTAGGTCAGACGAGTACCAGGTTCCAGTGGTCATCTCCATAAAACAGAAGATGGGGACTGGGAATGGAGTGATGATGAAATGGATGAAAAGAGCGAGGAAGGCAAAGCCGCTGTTTCTCAGGAAAAGGTAAGTTTTGTTTGTGCCAAGACTCATTCTTACATTCTGCAAGATATGAAATCTTAATATTTCTGGATCTTTAATGCATAAAGCTGCATAGCTCACATCACTGCATTTGTTTTCCAGTCACGAAGAGTAAAAGAGGAGGAGAACACAGAGGTAAAAGCATCTTTATCAATCTTTTCTTTCAAGTGTTTGAGTGAAGGGATTTCTTTTTCTTTTCTGTTGCTAAAAATGTGAATTGAGGTGAGCTTGTTGTTCTGTATCCTCATATGAAAAGTACTTTCAAGGATAGAGCTGTATGCCTGTAACAATTAGCTTGGGTACGCAGTGGTCAAAATGAATTGCCCATTTAAAGTTAATTTTTCATTCATAGTTGCTTCAGAGTAGCCAGAAGATTTCCAAATAATTTTTCATTCTTAGAATCTGTATCATGGCATGCATCTTATAATCACAATGCTTCATTCCATATACAGTAAAATTGTTGACTGCTGTGCCCTAGTACCTTAAGTCAGGGGAGTAAAATACCAGATTGAGTGTCATAGGATTACTGGTTTACAGACAAACTGTTCCTGTAAAAATTCTCTTCCTTTGGTGGGTGACAATTGCCATTTCACCTGCAGTTCTAGATTCTCACGTTTTATTGGAGTCATAGAAATCTAGGTAACTAGCAGCTTCCTGCAAGCTTTGGTCCTGTTCACTCCTGTGGTGATCTCAGTATTTCCATTGCAGAACTAGTATACACAGAGCTTCAGCATCTGAGATCCTTTATATAAACTGAGTGTGGTCAAAAGGACTTTTATCAGCCTTTTATGTCTTAGAAATTGAGAGTTCTACGGTTTGTGACTCAGTTTGTATGGGTTAAATTATCTTACTATGAGTTGTTTAGTTTGTGAAGGAGAGAACGACCTCTGCTTGAAGTCTGCTGTTGATACTTGTTTTTCTAAATGCTCTAGAAGATGATTTGGAACTGAGACTGTTGCTGTTGGAGTGTGGGTGTTGGTCATTGGGCTGCTCATTCCTTTACACTGAAATAGCAGGCCTGTTGAAGATGCAGAAATACACTTTTTAGTGATTAAATAATTTCCCATATATTTTTGTTTAAAATATGTGGATAATAGCATACAGGTCTTGTGTAACTTTTATAAGTCGCTTTAGTGTGGAAAACTCTTGGGAAAACAATGAAATGAGTTTTTGGGAGGACTTGACTGTAACTTTTTAACAGTGATGGTGATAATACGCTGAATTGAGTATAAAGTCAGAGTAGAGGATGCTGAGATGCTTTGCATGTAGAGCTGCTTTTGCTTGAGACTACATAAAAATGTTAGTTCAGGGCTGAGGAGGGTATTGTAGTGTGTGGAAGAAATGATAATCTGAAAGATGTCTGTATTCCTGTTCTTTTTCTCAGTGAAAGACACAACTCTGAGCTGTGATGCTTTGATACTCTACTGGGTCTCAAGCAGATGTGTGCATATAAGACCTGCTTAACAACCAGAACTGTTACACAAAAATAATTTTAGTAGTTTAGTGTTCTCACGATGTGTGAATTATTTAATAGCTTATCAGGGCTTTAATGCAAGGTGGATTAAAAGCTCTTATGCTCAGTGCTTTAATGCAACCCTTATCGTTTGTATCTCTTGTAATTGAAATATAACAGCTTCACTAGCATCAGCTATATTTTAGACTGTATTACTAAAAGTCTTTAAAAGGTTTTTGAGAGTTAGAGGATGTGTGAAATATTCTGTGTTAACTTAAAGCTGTCAGCATGGAAAGTAGTTTGAGATTTTTTGTAATTTGGCATCCTTTATAACACTTCTTACTTTTTTCTTTAATAGTCTCAGCCTGCTGTTAGTGATGAATATAATGAAGTTCCATGTGCAGTGAATCTTGTCTTGAGATTAAGGTAAGATTTTTCTCTATTTTTTTCTAGTATTCCTTTTTAGTTGGCTGTATTATTCTTGATCTCCCTCATTACTTTCATACATTAACATAAATGTTAACCTATTTCATCTCCCATTATGACCAGTATGAACAGTGTTTCTGTGAGTAATTGCTATCGTTTAATTGCTTACTGAAACAGTGTAAAATGAAAAGCAGAATATGAATGAATGTGACTTTGGGCTGAGCATACCCTTCATTAAGTATTTTCTTTCCTTTTTTCCTTGCAACGCGGGATCACAGTGAGAGATTTTTAATGAGTTTCTTACACACTTCAGCAGTCAGCCCGTGACAGAAATAAACCATCACTGTATTAAAAGTTGCCTACTCAAAACAGTTTTCTCTGGCAAGTTTGATCAGCTGCTGTGCAGGCTGACAGATATTTTGGAAAAGGGAATACAAATGTGTTTTCTGACTTAAATTTATACTTGTTTAAAATGAGTGAGATTATCTGTAGTTAAAAGTAGTTTATAACTAAGATTTGAATTGTTTAACTATGAGGTCCTATTCTTGTATAAAGGTACTTTATCATAAGAAAATTGGATGCATTTTTTATGTATTCAAAGGCATAAAAAATGGCTTAAAATTAAATTCCTTAAATTGCTAACTTAGTTAAAAAAATGACTGTCACTTATTTTACAACTTTTTAACATCTGTTTTGTATTGACAGGATATTTATGAGAGATTGTGGTCTTTTAATTATTGCTATGAGGGAAAGTTTATCAAGATAAAAAATGAAATCAAGACATATTTACAAAACTGCACCAGTGTGTTAGAAATAAAGAGGAGGTTTATATCTAATAAGTAGCTTTAAAACAGTGACATCAAAACCTGATAGTAATCAGAAAAAAAAAAATCTATATAGAATGAGTGCCAGCTTCCCAAATCTATTATCTTTTCCTGTTCTTTGCTTTTCTAGTGACAGCTGCAAAAAATTGCTTGTCCGCCAAAGGTTGTTTACTGAAAGGAGGAGTAATAAATTTTATTGTGAAGAGAGAATAGACTTAGAGATTATTTGGAGTCAGTTTAGTTGTCCAATTTACATAACTGCCCAGTTATGCCATCAATATTCTTTTTCATCTTTCTGCTGACACACAGGTAGATGAGACCATGTAGAAAACGGACTAGTTTATACTGCTGTGAGGTCCTGAGTTAAGTTGAAGGTCTAGACTGGTTCTGAGTTGATGCCTGCAGTTCAAGCACACCAACCAGCTCTTGCCACGAATTCAACAGACAGTGAAGCGACTTTCTCATCCTTTTGCAGATTCTAGCTTCCCCTGTACATCTCAGACTTGCTTCTAACTCCTCTTGTCTTGGGAGTTCTTCACAATGTGACTATGGCCAGC
This sequence comes from Upupa epops, assembly GCA_013397515.1. Lineage (NCBI taxonomy): Eukaryota > Metazoa > Chordata > Aves > Bucerotiformes > Upupidae > Upupa > Upupa epops. The sequence goes on from VZRI01005446.1 coordinate 108,091, forward strand.
AGATCCTAGTCATGATCTTCCAGGCTGCAACAGCATCTCAGATGCAGGAACTCAACGCATGCTTGAGAACCCCAGTCTCTTTCTGTTTGCCAGACATTTAAGAGATCAGTCCCTCTGCTCTCTTTAGCACAAAACTTCCGTCCAAGCAGTAATAACCTTCAGAAGCCCACCTTAGGACTTCTCTTCTCCTGCTAATCAAAAGCTTCTTCCATTCTCTAAGTGGCAGAGGTGAGAAATAGCATCTGCATCAGCCCCGTGGCCCTGGTCGATTGTGAGGATACAGGCAACATGGCCCTGGTCATGTGGGACATCTCATGCTGTAGTAAACTGAGCCTGCTCTTACCCAGAGTTTCTTTTTCCCTTCTCCCAAGTGGTTAGACCTGCGAAAGAGGGAAAGAGTTAAGAGCTCACAACCAACTTGATATCTTCAGAGACAAGGAAATTGCAACAGTAGTGAGGAGTGAGCTGTGGCAGCTCTATGCTTCAGTGTCTCACTGCTATCAGACCTCGTCTGGGAGTACCAGCTATAGTCCAAGTGCTCAGCTCCCTCTGTATTCCAACCCTTGAGGAACAGGGAGCTATGGCTGGCCCTCTGCAGTGGCAGGGCTTCAGAGACCATGTCGGACCCTGATCTAACCTCACTGTTCCCACCCCAAGATGGGGGGTGCTGTCAGCCCAGCAGAGCGCTCTGTCTGCCAAGCGACAGAGGAAGAAAAAATAGTCAGAAGTCCACTTCCTTTTATAGCCTCTGCTCACCAGTCACTTCTGGGGTCAGCACACTGCCCCAGGGGTCTGATGGGGCAACTCTCTAGTTCCAAAATAAAATGCACTTTTGGCATAAAAGCACAAAATCACCTGAAAAGTTGGCAGATTTTATAACTGCAACTAGTGAGGTGCTTTGGCTATTTTTAAACTGCAGTCAAACCTATAGAGTGATTAGCTTCTGCTTAGTCACTTGCAGTATTGACATATCCACAGGGCAAACATTTTAGTCCTGTAAATACATTATTTTGGTTTTTTATGGCTTTTAACTCTGAAGTTTAGGAGACTTACATTTCCAGACTCTTATTTGGGTGAACTTTTGTTGTTGTTAAGGATCCTCTTGTTTTCTGCATGGAACAAACTTCCCCAGGTCCCCTTCCTGAAAGTGAGGCTGTAGTAACTAGAATAATCACAGAATCATTAGTGATTGGAAGGGATCTTNAAGTTCCTGCTGATATTTATATGGAACCTCCCCTGTTCCAGCTTGCACCCACTGCCCCTTGTCCTATCACCAGATGACCTTGAGAAGAGCCTGGCTCCATCCTCCTGATAACCACCCCTACATATTTATAGACATTGAGGTCACCCCTCAGCCTCTTGTTCTCCAAGCTCAAGAAACCCAGCTCCCTCAGCCTTTCCTCATAAGGAATAACGTGTTTCAATGACAAAGGTTTAGATGGTTATTGGTTGAGAGGGAAGAAACAAGAGTTTCCGTTTAAGGAACTGAAAGTTTCCTTTAGAAAACTGAAATAGTCTTGACCATCAGATACACTCAGGGGCCTGGGAACAGTTAGGAGTTGAGCTGAGTTATGCCTCTGCCCTGTGCTTCTGGGTTTCCTTCTGGTGGAAACCTCTGCCTGTGAGCAGAGTCAGAACTAGCCCACAATCGCCTCAGTGTGTATGTGTTTGGGGGGGATATTGGAGCATGGGATACACTAAGCAGCATTCTTTTCCATTAGTTGTGACTTTGAGACCTGCCTGTGTGAGAATGGGGATTACGTGCTTCCTTGTACCTTTGCCCAACAGTGTAGATTCAGTGTTAGCATTTAAGGATTTCTTTGTATTTCCCACTTCAAAGGCAAGAGCTATTTTGTTTATGGAACACTGACAGAAATTCAGCCACTGGCTGCTTTATATGTTATGTTTAGCAAGCTACCTCTGATGGCTTTTGGAGAGCTTTCTATGTGACTTGCTTCGTATCGTAGTGTTCCTTTGGGACTGTAAAGTGGTAAGTAGCTAATATCCTCACAGGGACTTCAGATTTAAATCCACCTGCACTGCAGAGTTTAAACTCCTCAAATGTTTTTTTGTTGAATTGGTCTTTAAGTCTTCTAGCTGCTAGAGACTTGAGTACATTCGAGTATTTTTTATTGGATTTATTAAAATGAGCCCTAAGTTGTGAACCATATTATTATGGAACAAGGTAGCTACAGTAGGAGGATGGAAATATTTTCCTGTGCTTCCACTACTTGATGTAGCTTTTAAAGTATAGCATGATATTCAGATAAATATTGTGAACATTAGATTTTAGACTTGAATACTCAAAGCTCAGTATATTATCCAAAATATTTCATGCTTTTTCCTCTAAAATAATTCTCTTGAGGCAGTCAAATCATGGGAAACAGCAGTAGCTTGATGAGATCAGAACACACTGGGTTTAGATGCTGAGAATTTCTATTTAAGAAATGAAGGTCATTACTGATGTAAGTAAAAATGTAAATGCCAGTGAAATACAAGAAGAGTCAACTGGGTGATAGAGAAAATGAGAAGGGAAAGCAAACATGTCAAGAGAATGTCTCATCTCTTCACTGCTTTCCCATTGCTTCTCCAGAGAGGGGGCATAGGGTAAGGGCATAGCAAAAAATTAGCATCTCAGATGGGAGCCCTTCTTGTGTGATGGAGGCTGCCTGGTTAAGGACCCGAGGGGAGGAGGAATTTCACTGTGATCTTCAGGCACAAAGGGATACTGGAGAGAACACTTAGACACTTATGGGACTGTGAGTCTTCAACTGGGGAACTACCAGGGTTGCAGAATGTTTGCCATGGAAGTTAATTCAAGCATTTTGAGCTTGATGGGCAGGAACAATATGAGGCTTGGGAGTGTGGACAAAAAGGTTTGGGTAGTGGAGACTTGGACAGTGCAAAGCCTAGGGAGATGGACAACCTTAAGCAGGAACAAGGAATGGGGAGGAAGGGAAGACAGTAAGCGCTTCTCTGGCTTTATTTTCCTCTTTTACAATGAAGCTATGCTACACCAAAACCCATGAAATTTTAGTTGAGTTTTGTGCTTTTCTTTGTAGTATGTTCCCAAAAAATGTAGCAGTAGCCATAAAAATGAAAAATTTCCTCTCCAAAAGGCAAATCCCGACAGAAAAACCAGTGCATTTTAGTGATTGTTTCACTGGGTAGCTAGATCCTGTTATTTTTTGCTTAGGCAGATCAGCATTGGACTCATTCAGTAATTGATCAGGGAATGCCAAATGAACACCAGCCTCTGTTTAATGCAGATGTTTTGCTGTGGATGAGAGGCACAACTCACATTCTAAATAATCTCTAAAGAATCCCATGACACTCTTTATACAAGTGGTGGTATTTAACTCCACTAGTCTGGATCATTTACAACGTGAGTATCTGATTTTTCTGTCCTTAACTTGTATTTAATTTTTGTTTCAGTAGTTTCCTCAGTGGGACTAACTTGTGAAAATACTTTCTGCTGTCAGATGGCAGTTTACAATTTCTTTTTTATCTTCTTTGCTGTTTTGTCTTGAAATATGTTGCCCCAGAAGTGAAGTTAGCAGCAGTGTGTTTTAGGTAATTCTGTGGAAAGCTTTTGAAAGGCTCTGGTATTAAATACTTAATGCAAACCATTACTGTTACAAAACTCAAGTTTAATTAAGAAATTATGCTTGAATTTTGCAGTGAACTGAAAACACTGGTTCTCAGTTGTGACTTGATCTGTTGCCATGGTGTGTAGCTATGACCCAGATTGTCTGAGCAGTTGTTATGCTAAAATGCTGACTCTTCTATATCCTCAGCCTCATAGAGGAAGGGGAATTTGAGAGTGGAGAGGATTGAAATCTGTAATCGAAATTTTCTCCTGTGAGGCTGTACACGCTGTGTATTTTGGCAGCAGATCCTGGCAGGGACTCTGGAAGAGGTTTAAGGCAATTGTCTGAGATTTAGTCCTCTGGAACTGCCCATACTACTAGAGACGGGGAGTGAGGAGGGATTATCACCCTTAATTTCCCATTTTCAGTCTAACCTGTCAAGTTGTTACTGTCACAGATTTAGGAAAGTCGCTGTCAGTTACTGACTATTTAAGAGACATTTCATGTTAAATTAGAAGACTTGTTAATGGTTAATAGTTAAGAATTGCAAATTATCTGAAGCAATCTAAGATGGTTAAATTAGCTCCTATGACAGGAAGATAATTTACTGATGGTAATTGGGAATGTCCCAGGACCTAATTTAATACAGTTCCTGCACAGTAGATAAATGAAGTCTGTGGAAGAACAAAGGGGGCAAATGGAAGAATTTTACTTGCTGCCCTGGCAAATGGGATATTTTTGTTCTTATTATTGTGTGTCTTATTTATGGTAGCGTGTAGAGAAAATGCTAAGGCAGAATTGTATGTAACGGCACTCTGATTGTGATATTTGCAGGTAAACATTTATACGAGTCAGCATTTCATATGAAAATATTTCTTCAGCTAATATAGCTGGTTTATCACACTTTGAAGTTATATGTCATTTGATCCTTTATGAGGAATGGATCTTGTGGATTTCAAAATGATGTGTTCAACGGAGTAGCCAGTATCAGGAAAGCTGCTAGTGAGATGTGATTTCCTCTGTATGCCAGAGCACTGTTCGGAGCTGAAGCTCAGGTGCTCATTTTCCTGCTTCCACGCAGGCCTGGTATTTTTACCTCTTTCTTTAAAAATTCTTTATGTATATAGTTACAGGAAAAAAAAGTACTTGGCTGGAGGTACATAGTAGAGCTTCAATGTTTGGGAGGAAAAAAAAAACCAATATATAAACAAGCAAATCTCCAGATCTGCTCTGGCTAGAGGTGGAATGACTTCGATAATTTTCTCAGTATGGCAACACAAGAGTTTTCAGGGATTTTTTTTTCCTTCTGGGTTTTTTGTTGGGATTTTTTATATCTTACCAACTTTGATCATTGTGACAAGTGGAGCTGGTGGGTATTATTCACCCAGAATAGGCATTTCTCATAATTTTTGCTATTCACAGTGGTTCTGTTCTCTAGTGTATTTAATGACAAATTCCACAAGCAAACTCCCAGTTGTGTAGTAAATTTACAACTGGAAAAAAACAGAACTTCTCTATGGGCTGGGAATTGATCCAGTTACAAACTTAAACAAAACTGTTTGTACAATTCTTGAAATAGATGTACCTGTGATTACAGTATTGAGCACAGTCCTATATTTTATTTTGCCATCACCTCTAAGTCTTCACCTTGGGAATCAGGGTGGTGTGGGGATGTGGTTACTGAGCTGAATTTTGTTTGCACAGCATGGAGGCTCCATTTAACTAGCCTGTTTAATCATGATTAAATCATGACTGAAATCAGTGAGCAGAAACCCTTGATTAAAGTATTGATTCCAATATTGCTTTCTGTTCGTACCTCTATTATTTTCTACAAAGCTTGCTTTTAAAAATGGTAAATTATGCATTTCTTATTTGCTACTTGAGGATCTTTTTTATGCCTTGATGTGCTTTTATTGAAAATAGATGAAGTATTAAAAAATTTGCTTATGAAAACAACTTCTGTATGTAAAATTGGTAATTATTGAGCTAAGAAATCAATATATTGCTTCTGCTTATTAGATGTAGGTTATGGAGAATATTTATGTGTCTAAATGTTTAGTTGGCAAGGACCTGGGCATTTAACCTCCATGGTGGTGGTTGTAAATTACATACAAATTGCATGTAGAGATGTTCCTGTCACTGACACTTAAATATCACTAGAGATTTTTATTTCATTCTTTTTATTGTATTATTTACAAAAGAAATAAAAATAGAGGAACAAAAACCAACAAAGAAACCAAACAGCTTACCCAGCTTCCTGTAGGTTAAAGGAAATAGTTTAAAGCTTGAATTGACCTTAGTGTCAATAGTAATTGTATTTGTATTACTGATGGCATATATGTTATCAATTAACTGTAACGTAGTTTACATTTGCAAATTGAAAATCTAATTATTAGATATTTTTAAAATTTAAAGGCATCATATTCACCTTAAAAGGCCACACTACTTTATCCTTATCCATCCATTTTAGAGTAGTGAGTGTGGTGACGGAGTACGTTTGGTAGAATTGGAACCATTTAAAATAATTTTGTCTGTTTTGACTACTCGTTCGCACATAGTGTTCATAGAATCATAATTGTTTAGGTTGGAAAAGACCTTTACGATCACTAGGTCCAACCATTAACCTAACTGTACCAAGCCTACCACTAAACCGTGTCCTTAATCTACACAATACAGCTACCTCACTGGGCAACCTGTTCCAATAGCTGACAACCCTTGCAACAAAAATGTTTCTCATGTCCAACCTATGCTTCCCCTGGTGCAACTTAAGGAAGGCCATTTCTTCTTGTCCTGTCACTCATTACTTGTGAGAAGATATCAACACCCACCTCTCTACTGCCTCCATTCAGGTAGTTGCAGACAGTGATAGTCTTCCCTCAGCTACCTTTTTTTCAGACTAAATAGCCTCAGCTCCTTCAGACACTTCTCAAAAGCCTTATTGTTGGCCAAACTTTCTTGGCCTCCTTTAGACCTACTCCAGCACTTCAATGTCTTTCTAGTAGTGAGACGCCAATACTTGGGCTGTTACCTCACTCATTCTTCAGTACAAGTGAATGGGCAATCACTTACCTACTACTGGCTCCACTCTTTGTGACACAAGCCAGGACACTGTTAGCCATTTTGGCCATGCAGACACACTGCTGTTTTGTATTTAGCAGATGTTGTAGTTGTCTGTCCACTTTTCAGTGCTAGGAGTGTTTCTGAGACTGTATTTGGTCCGTATAAAGCAGTCGAGTTCTGGTTGGTTGGTTAATTTGTGATTTCTCAGAGAGAGGAGAGCAAAATTTTAACTGAACTAATTTCATTTATCATATTTTGCTCCACGTAGCCACTGCCATTGCTGTTGTAGTGGGGCCAGTGAAAGAGGTGCACATGGGCACAGATGTGACAAGAACATAACAGACAAAGGGCTTTGCTGGTGAAGCCTATTAATCGTAAAACTACTTTAGAGAAAGTTTGGCCTATGGCAGGAAAACTAGATGAAACCTTAGAAGATTTTAAAACAAAGCTTAGATTCTTTGCTATGCTTCTCACTCCTGTTGTCAGGAGCCAAGAATTTTAGATGGATGACATGCAGACTGACATAATATTACAGTGGCTCAGATGTCTTTCTGGTTTAGTACCAGTCTTCCTTGGTTATCTTAATGTACTGATAGATCATCAGGAGTAAAAAAACTCCAGTCCAGTGATGTTGGAAGAATGGATACATCCAGTAAGTTTTAGATTCTGCTTATTTAAAACATTCTTTGGTTTTGACAAGGCAAAAGGTTTCAATACACATTTCCCTCAAGGCTGGGGGACTTAGACATCTCTATTTGAAAGATTACATATTCCTGTAGAACTTGCTGCAAGTATTATGTCTTGATGTTACGAATGAAATCAGTTTTCTAGAGCTCTTCTCTGAAGAACTGCCTTACTTCTGGCAATGATCTGCCTTTCATGGTTTCTGAATTGAAGAACAGAAATTTTTCAAGCATTGTGGCCATTTTACCCATGCTTAGAGAATTTGTCGCTGGATTAACAGGTTCTGTTCTTGTGCGCCAGGCATGCAGAAGCTTACAAACTAAGCCTTTGCATGTTTAATCTGTTTGCTGCTCTGGTATCTCTTTATCAGCAGGCAGATGGTGTGTTGCTTCAGTCATGCAGCTAATACAGGTTGACTTTCTTAAAGTGTGTAGTGATCAATAATTTTTCATATGGTGAAATACAGAGATGTTTCAGAGATCCTGGGTAAGGTAAACTATTTGTAAATTGAAGAAAGGCAACACAATGTGCTATAATGTTTAAAAAAAGTGATGAAATGAGTGGACTTTGTCCTCTCCATTGCTGAAATGATGCCATTGAACACTTCATAGATTCATAGAGTGGTTCAGGTTGGAAGGGGTCTTAAAGATCCATCAAGTTCCAACCTCCCTGCCATGAGCAGGGACACCCTCCTCTAGACCAGGTTGCTCAAGGCCCATCCAATCTGGCCTTGAACACTTCCAGGGAGGAAGTGTTCAAAGTTCATCCACAACCTCCCTGGGCAACCTGTTCCAGTGTCTCAGCACCCTCATTGTGAAGAACTTCCTTTTGACTTTCAGTCTAAACCTCCCCTCTTCCAGCTTGAAACTATTACCCCTGGTCCTACTACTCCAAGCCCTTGGAAACAGCCCCTCCAAACTTTCCTGTAGCCTCCTTCAGGTACTGGAAGGTCGCTATAAGATCTCCTCAGAGTCTCGAGGCTGAACAGACTCAACTCCCTCAGTCTGTCCCCGGAGGAGAAGTGCTCCAGCCCTCCAGTCATCCTTGTGGCCCTCCTCTGAACATGTTCCAACAGTTCAATCTCTTTCCTGTGTTGGAGGCTCCAGAACTGGACACAGTACTTCACTTCAGAGGTCTCATGAAAGCAGAATAGGGTGACTGGTTTTTAACATTTCTGATGTCATGCGTACTTCCAGTTCTTTCTAGAAATAGTCCGCACTTCTGATGCAGCCCAGGATCTGGTTGCCTTCTGGGCTGCAAGTGCACACTGCTGGCTCATGTTGAGCTTTTCGTCCACAAGGACTTCTAAGTCCCTCTCCTCAGGGCTGCTCTCCAGCCAGTCACTGCCCAGCCTGAATTTGTGTTTAGTATTGCCTCAACCCAGAGCCAAACAGCATGTCAGCAGAAATAAGCCCTTGTGTGCATTCTTCAGGTAATGAAGAACCAGATAACAAACTTCACATAATGACTAGGTGATTCTAGTTGCATGCTTGGCGGTGCTTTAGTAAAGTCTCCAATTAACAGTTAATGCTTAGTACGTGTTGCTTCCAGTCAGCAAATGTGTGAATGTGTGTAGGGATAGAGAAACCATATATAAGGGACAGTTATAGAACAATAAAGGGTCGTTGCTTTGATTCATATTGGATTGTGTGGAGTCCAGGTTACTTCTCAGTCAGCTAGGGATAGAATTGCCATAAAGTCCTTTGCTTTTGGAGGAGCTCTTTGGCTACTCTGGAGCTGTGGACAGTGTTCTGAGCTGGTCCGATAGTGACCACAAGAAGATACTTGGTGGTTGCTGTTTGTAATGTACATTTGCCTCTTTTGTATGGTAGTTGGCATACAGGTGGTAAATTTTGTCAGATAACTCTCATTCCAAGAGCTGAACAGACAAGTGACAGTGTTTCGTTGTGACACTGTCTGGTTTTCAGTCTTGAAAGCATGATTTGGCTGTTTTGACATCACTGTTGCTGCAGTCTCTTCCAATATCATGAGTAATAAGTGTGTTAGAATGTTATGCAAATCTGCTCTGTACCTAAGAACACGCAAAGATTTAATGTAGTGGCAGTGTTCTGCATCCCATAACTGCATATTGAAGTATCACATGCTAAACACATCTCCTTCTTCCAGTAATGCATATGGAGGGATGAGTTCTAAACGCATAGCGTTTTTTCAGAAGCACTGAAGTAAAGCGTTCCTGTATTTGTAAGACATTTGTGTTTCTGGACTACATTTTACTAAGAAGGAGAGATTTTAATCCCATTCTGCTTGGTAGCAATCTGGAAGCAGGGCCATCTTCAAACATCTGTTTTGCTCCTACCAAAGTTTGATCTTGAATTGAACTGAAGTGGTGGAAAAATAAATTGTGAGAGGACCTTCTCTCTCCACAATGTTGACCAGACATGTTCTGCCCCTGATAATATGGTAATATGTAATGGAGAAACCTGGATATTGATCAGGTAATGACAACAGAACATGGAAGCATTAGAGGGAAAGGGATTTACACAGAGACGTAATGAATCCTCAGGAGGTTAGCGCTTCTTTACGGTAAATGCTCTCTCCTGTTCTGTTATGTGATCCCATGGGAGCTTTACAGTTCTGATTCACAAATTTGCTTTAATAACAGAGTTCTTTTATTACTGCTTTGGTTCTGCTGCATGCAAGGTACCATGGTTTCTGAAGGAGAAAAAGAGTGGGGGGGAGAAAGAAATGAGCTGTGACAGATTTCTTGCTTTCTTTACCCTGTCTGAATGGATAAAATGCCATAGCTGAAGAAGAAGAAAATGGCAAGGCAAGTAAAGGACAGACAATTTAGATGCCATGCCAAACCTTGAATTTGGGACCAGTGAATATATGTGCTTTCAAAGACTCTACTCCTTCATCTTCTCTGCAACACTGAGTGTAAAGTGCCAGATTATATATTACTCTTTTATGTGTATTAATTGTGTTCTGCAAATACAGCTGAAATAAAATTGTAATTAAAACAGAGATTAGAAACAAGCACTACATATCTTCAGTACAGGTATTTAACAATCAGGATTTTCCTTGAAGCAAGCTCTCTAGCCTGCCACAAAATAAAATCCATTGTAAAGGAAAAGTAAACTATTGCCCTGTGAAAAGGTTTTAATTACACCAGCAACTTCAGTGAGGCAGCAAACTCTGTACTGTTTGCCCTTGTTTCTTAAGCTATGTCTTTTTTCTTTGCGTTGTAACTTTGCTTCTGTGGTAGTTTTGATGCAGTTCAAATTTTGGAGGGCAGGAGCATCACTGAGACCTAAAGTTTATGCAAGTGTGGTATTTATTTCAAGTGTGCGTGGTTTTTTGTTAAAGCCCACTGTCAGAGACCTGGCCAGCATCGCCTATACCCGAGGGCAGGGGAAATTCTTTTCTGGTGGAATAGGGCTTGCAAAAATACGGGGTGGGGAGAGGCTGGCTGGTGAAGGGTGCCATGTGGCACACGTGTTACGGTGCCGTTCATGAGAAAGCTCCTACAATTTTAGTTTAAGGCAATTTTATTACTGTATATATAATACGTATTTTACTGTTACCTCTTCAAAACTTATTCATGTTAGAGTTGGACAAACTTTTCAACTTCTGGGATCACACCCTTGGTGCAAATTTTTTTTGGTAATGTGTAGATCCTTTCTGTTGCTGAGTTTTAACTAGTCATGATTGGAAAAGTGAGTGGAATAAACAAGCACTGTTGTGAGAATACTGTTTTGCTTATATTTTGGTTAATTGGACCATGGTCAAGACCTGAAAGGATCCCTTACACCAGGCAATAAATGTTGCTACCTCCGTCAGGAGGCAAATCAAGGATCCTTGTCTGAGCAGAGCTTGTGCTTTGGTTTTCCATTGTTGATTTGGGGGTTTCTTTTGTGGTGTGTTTTTTTGTTGTTGTTGCATTTTTAAAGTGTTTTCACTTCTCCTTGACTGGAGCTCGGAGGAAAAGAGGATGAAAGATGCATGTACAGTTACAGGATGCATTGAGAGGGATGGGTGTATGTGTGTGAGTGTGTATGTATATATTATATATATCTTGTTAAATATAAATATACATATATATGCAATCCATTTTAGTGTTGCAGAAGCAAGTGAAAGAGAAGGTAGAAGGTGTCCCAGGACAACGCTGCAGCATCTGTACGTTTGAGTCTCTTAAAATGTGTTGACTAACAAGGAAATGTGCTAATAAGAGTGAATACTCACTGCTGCAGGAGTGCTCCGTCTTTTGCTACTTCCACCTGTCAGTCCATAGAAATAGTAGAGGATATTCCTGTGCCTTGTTAGAACTGGAGAATCATAATACAGAAAAATTACATATCTATTCTTTCCATGAGTAACATCCGAAGTAGATAACATTGTTGTAGACCAATGTACTTCTGGTTAGGCGTGTGGACAACAATAGTTATGATGAGAACTGATTTTGGATTGATTTTCCATTTTAGGAATGGGACAGGATGTTTAAACAGTCAAATTAAAAAGTGTATTTGATTAAGAAAATAAATAAAGCTTTATGGAAGGGGATGTATTTGTGAAATGCCAGCAGAACTAAGTAATTCTTGATTGAAAGTGTGGATGTAGTGTAGTCTATACAGCATTCACTGTCTGCATGATATACTGATGGAACGGGAGGTGATGGGGAAGTGCCTGTGATTTATGGTCTCTAACTCTCATCTGAAAGGGGAGAATTTAAAAAATGAAGGAATGGAAAAAGTCATGGAATCTTGCTTCTGTTCTCATCAAAAGCGATAAATGGTGCAGGTTTCATGTGATGTATGTGTACTCTGTACTGTTTCACAATTCAGCTTTGTTGATTATCGTTATCATCTGCATTCTTGGACACTGAGCTCTGCCTATCAGTCCTTGTGAATAAAATGTGTGATGAGTGAGTAGCTGAAGTCTGAAAATTCAGCAAGCCAATGCACTCCCAGAACTTCTGTGTTTATGGACACGTACACTCACCCTTCTTCTGGCTTACCTTATTTGAGGTCATTTTTTTCCTTATCTTGAGAAGGAAGAATGTAGTTACTTGGCTGTTGTAAGATGCAGCTCATCTTACCTTAAGATGCATCTTTCAATCATTCAGTCATTTCATCATTCAGTACAGAATCTCACATATGGGCTATATGGAAGATGCTGCAGCTGGTGGGAAGCAGCAGCTGAAATTTCAGATAACTCTGCAAAAGAATCGGTGGATAAAATTGTGGGGGAAGAAAAAAGTACTAGTAGAAAAGAATTAAATGCTGCTGCATGGTATGTAATCAAGCTATCCCAGCATGGTTTAGATCTTAAATTTAATTCCAAGACATCTAATTTTCTTGAATCTCACTTACATGGTAGACAGTCTGTGTTAAAGGACAAAAAAGCATTTCATGTCTCCCAATTTATAGTTGCATCATTAAACAAACAAGATTCCTTGTTCTAATTCAATAATGTAGGTCTTCTGTCAAGTGTGTGGAACATAATTAATTTACTGTAGCAGAAGTTATGCTATCTTTAGGTAATTATTTGTAAAGGTTTGTCTTCAAATGTGACTGCCTGGCATCTCATTTTTGAGGCCTTTTAGGATTTTTTTTTCAGTAAAACCATGTCTGTCAGTCTGAACAGCTGCATAACTGTTTCTTCTCTAATCCTGAGCTTGGTAAATGTCAGCATTGTTCTGCAAATAATTTCCTTCAAAACACAATGTTTTTCCTTCAGACTCTGTGACACAATGGGGTTTATAGGTGGGGGTCTAAGTGATGAAGACTGATGTCCATTTTGTGGTAGATGCATTATTCCCTAGAAAATTTGATGTTGTACATCAAATGCTCCGGATGAAAACAAAATATTAATTAAAACTTGAAAAATATGCTTTCTTGAAGTCTAAAGTTCTAAATTCTGGAATTACTTGCAGGAAAAATGATTGCCAGAACACATCAGCATTGTGCCATTGGTGTTTCCCTTACTCAAAGCAGTTCTGTGGAATTCCTCCTCTTGGAGGTGACGGCATAATAAAAAACAACCAGTAGAAAATTAATAAACTGCAGTGTGCTAAAATGCAGAAAGGTATTTAAAATGTACTAGTTTTGAAAAGATAGGTGCTGGTTTTATCTAGGATAATCAAGATGTGTTAGTCTGCAGTGGCACAGAGCAGGAAGCAAGCAAGAGACCTTGTAAGGAAAGGCAAAAGGTCTGAGTTCACATTTTAAAATAGAAATGATATTTGCCCAAGTGCATCAGAGAAACCAAGGACCATTAAGAAATGCCGAAGATAAAATTAATAATCACAAAGATACTAAGTGCCTCTCTCCAAATCCGCTTTCTGTCTCGCAGTAGGAAAGTCTGTGTGTGCTGCTGCATGATAAGAGTGTTAATGGATGTAAGTTAAAAGAGAACTCCAGTGGAACAAATGAAACACTGCTTGGAAACTGCTTACAAATAAATCAACAATCCAAACAGTTGTCACCGAAGTGTGTCAAGGGAACTAGCAAACTAATTTGCAGTAACATTGACACTAACTAGAACCAGAGAAGTGTCTGAAGACTGGAGAAGAGCATGAACAGCTTTCAGGGGAGAACTCGAGTGCATCTTCTGTTTCATGGAATATATAATGGGATAAATAATTTATGGAAATCAATAAATGTCTGGAAGGTAATGGAACCATAAGCAAAAGCACTTACAGGCTTCTAGCAAATTAATCTTGCTAAACTTCTTTTGTTTTGCTTTCCTGAATAGTAGTTTATCGTTACAGAGAAAGCAGCAACCTCTTAAGTTCAAAATAGTTCAGAACACAGCAATTCCACACAGCAGAGTTGGATGGCTGAATAACTACCACCTGTCCTTGGGTTTTCACCTTCATTTACATGAACTGATTTGAATCATTAACTTTTAATTTGGGACATTCTGCAATTTGGAAACAAAGTAAAATATACCCCTTTTGCATCGTGTTGGAGGAGACTGTGTCAGGAGCAGCTGGTCTTTCACTTAGCTCTATTCGTCTGCTAGAAAGCTGAGAACTTCACTGAGAGTTCATTATTACTTAGTGCATTTTTCTATGATGGATGTTCTTATTGGAAGTGGAAACATAACCCGAGAGCCTAAAGTATTTAGTTTCTAGATATCTGCAAGGGTGCAAATCTCATGTAGTTTTACTGTTTCACTCTATGTGGAGAAAGATACACAGGCTGCTGCAATTCAGTATAGCTGCCAAGTAAGCTGTACGAAGAGTTTACCTCTGCAAAGGTGTGAGATAAAACTTTTATTCCTTTGATTAAGAATATCTCAGAAGAATGCTGAATTTCTGTCTGCTTTCCCTTTTTTGAAAGTGGCAGTTTTAACAGGCTGCTCAGATAAAATCAATTTCAGCAAAGGCAAGTGGATTGTCAAAATTCACAGGTGGATCACAGGTTGATTTTATTTTAATTTCTTCTACACAGAGAGGCACTCAGGTTTTTCTAGAAGTGGCGTGGGGACAGAAAGAACTGAGATTCTCTGCTGAATAAAAGTAGTTCAGTATTCCATATAATGGCAGAAGACATACAGCAGAAATAAAAGAGCCTTGTAAATCTGTACCTGGCTAGCTGCATTATCCGCAGCTTTGTGTTGTTGATCTTAAACTCCCACAGCTCCTCATTTAGAGTAGAATTTTGGAAACCTGAAACACCTTCAGCTTTGAAGCTTTTGGTGTATTTGGTAAATGAGCATTTTTACTTCTAAGCACTGCGTGTGGCATGGTTATTTTTCAGGGTTTGCTGTCTTGCTTTTGTCTGTGTTGCACATCATTTGGGGTTTTGCCTTTCTGAATGTTGCTGTTTTTTTGACTGTGCAATATTTTTGTAAGCATTTAGCAAGTGATAATCGCTTGTCACAGCTGAGTATGCTTGCCTATTGGATTTAGTTTTCCCACAGCAAGACTTAGTGGCCTGGTATGCTGAAGTGTTGAGCTTTCATGCAGTTTCCTTGCTGAGGAGAAGAATAATGGACTGCAAAACACATTCTATTACTATTAGCTCTTCAAGTGGATTGAGTTATTCATTGGAAAAAGAGTATTCTGCAGTAATTAAGTTCATCCCCATGCTCAGTTGGCTTGCCATTTCCAAAAATGAGATGGATGCTAGTTTGCAAAGAGGCTAAATTTTATTGATGGTAGAAATTAAGTAAAACTGAAGCTGGAAATGTGCAAGGAATGGAGGTCTGGAGCGTAGTATGAAATTTTTTAGCATAGGTATTAAGACCCTTATGAGTGTGTCATACACCGAACTGGTTTAAGCACTCATCATGGCAAAGTGGAAGGAAGAAAAACCTTGGCTTTCACACTGTGCTGCTTATTTTATGTGCAGATGGAACCTCAGTGCTGAGAGAGTGGTGGACAGTAAAAGAAGTTCAAAGTAGCTCTATAATTACTGTGCATTAAATGCTGCTTTGCAGCATTAAATGTTTGCTAGATAATTTGTCCCTTAAGTGAGCATCTCTGTATCCACATTCTCTCAGAAAGGAATTTAAGTCTGAGTGAATATTCTGTTACTTTTGGAGGAGAAGGGGTAGCATGTATTATTCAGACTATGCTGAACTAATGAGAGTCAGTGTGGCAGAGTGTTTTTTAAAGATGAAAAGGAAAATATTTATCAGAGAACCTTATTTTTTCCTTTAGGTTACTGAAGGCATTTTTCAGCATAACTATGTCTTTGTTTTCCTCAAAATACAGGCATGAAAATATGGTGGAGTCTCTCCAGTCTGGATGCTTTGGGAGAGCAGTATTTTTCAAGTTAAGGAAATTCACACTACAAAAACACGGTTGTCAATGTCATGGGGATTCTTTGTGTGTAGGAACTGAATAGTTTGTTCAGTTCTTTATTACATTTTAATGTATACACTGAATGTTTTCCAGGAACTCCAGGAAAGAACTTAATGACATACGGTTTGAGTTTACTCCAGGCAGAGGTAAGTCTCCTTCAATTGAATTATTCTCTTATTGCTCAAAGGTGTATTTCAGAAATTTATTACTGCTTATGGTTAAAACAGACTGCCTCTCTGAAATGTTTCTTACTATGCTGTGTGCTATGTTGAACTTCACTTGAACAAGAATAGCAGAAGTACATAAATTCTAGTGGCCAAATTGCATAGTATATAGTATATATTAGAAAACTTGATCCATAGTATACTTCATCAATTTCATATTGTATCAGATATGCTATATGCAGTATACAAGATCTTGAGTAGCACTGTTTAGATTTTCAGAGTTTCCAGTTTCCTATTTGGAAGATATTTTATGGAATAGACTATAATAGCCATAAAAGCTTACGTTGTCATGGTATTAATATTTGAGCTTGTTTTAAAACAAGCTCTATTATCAAATTTGAAGTATACGTAGTTTTTCAAATGCTGTCTTCAACTGAAAGTTAATTGCATCTTCAGCATTGGTATCACTAACAGAAAGCAATTCTGGTTTTGCAACTTCAAACTTGACTGCATGGTCAACTGTCTTGGCTTCCAGTGTTTAAAAGAGTTGTGGGAACTCAGGTTAGACTGGATGATCTTTAAGGTCTTTTCCAGCCTCATCATTACTGTGGTACTGTAACTCATATAGTTCCTTTGAAGAAAATCAAATGTTACTGTCATGTACAGGAGGCTCGCATGATAAGAAGGTAGCATCCTTTTAAATAGTAATCCTTTGAGCTGTGAACATATTTCATATTTCTCAGAAATCAGTGTTCACTATGTTTAGAATAATAAACTTCCACCTAAAAATGAATCCAGATTGGAAGAGGTGTCTCTTTTCCTCTAAATCATAGTATCTACATGTGCAGTAATTCATGTGTTGATATATGCTCTGTTGTCTACCTTAATTTCGCATTCTTTTTGGCAATAAGAAGAGAGATCTTCTTAACTGTGCACAGAGGTTTAGTCACTTGTCAAAGCAGTTACTTAAATAGTCTCTAAGCAGTTAGATAAGGCATTTCACAATTATTCCCTGGTCCAAAAAGAAAGGATAATATCTACTAGGGACTAATAGCCATTTGCTGAGTCAGGCAGAAGGCAGCTATGATTCTCCTCTTCAGAGCTCTCCAGAAATTGCAGCTAGCTCAGTGTTTTTCACCTGCAAGTGTTTCTTAAGAAGTGATGCATCTTAGTGTACCTGCTTCAAAGCATTTACTTCATGCAAAAGGTTGGTGTTAAAGCCTTATTGCAGCTGAGATGTAGCTGGAATTCAGGCTTGCTCCTGCTGTTTCCTCCTCATTACCTCTAAGCTCTGTGGAGTCTCTATCTAGGAGCAAGTACTACTAAGAAGAGCTCAGAAATTAACCCACTGAGACGCAGGAATTGATGGAAAAAAGACCCAAAGCTATGAATGTCCCAGGTCATTGTATGTACAAGCTATTTTAATCCTGAAGTTCAAAATAATGACTTCATGGGACTCCTTTGTCCCACTGGTAAAAAACAAGAAAAATTCCGTAGGATTTTTCTGTCTGGAGAGTCAGAACAGGAGGGCATAAAAAAAGCAATGAAAACCATACCAGAACCTGGATTATTTTCTTGGTTATGAAGATTCTGAACTTGTAAATTGTGTAGGAGTGTGTAGTTACATAAAACTAGGGGGCAGGAAAGGTCTGTGGGGGGTTGCAGTGTATCAAATTATCATCTCATGTGATTTGCTGTGTAGAGGTTGATAATGGTCTTTTTTTCCTCCTAATTAAAGACAGTTTTGAATTCAAGCCTGCTTTCATGGGTGTTTTGGAACTAAAATATATTTTTGTTAATTTGCATTGGGTAACTGATACTTTTTGTTGGTTTTGTGGGCTCTCACACTTACTCGTTTCACCTTTTGGACAGACACAGCAGATGGCGTTTCTCAGGAGCTGTTCTCTGCAGGCCTGGTTGATGGCCACGATGTAGTTATAGGTAAATTACATTTTTGTTTGCAATTATACACTTGTGACAAGTTTGTGTTAAATGGATGTGAGCAATATTTTCTGTAATGCTGGTTTTCACAAAATCCTTTTTATCCTGATGTTGCTTTCATGTACGTGTAGTTCAGTCAACAAGCCAATTTTGATAACAGTCCAAGGATTGCCTTTGAAAATGAGAACTCTTCAATGGTTTGAGAGGGATGATATAATACCATTCTCCTAAGGGATTATTTACAATTCAGTGATCGATTGTTTTTATGCTAATTTAATTTTTTTGTTTAACACAATCATTTTTCATGTTTAACAAAACGATTTTTCAGTAGGATTTTGCAAAGTGTGCTTTGGCATCTCCAAAGTTAGTTCAGTATTCTGCTTGGGGTCGTGGAAGCAGAAACAACCCAGAGTTCAGGGTCTGTGGAAGTTGCATCTAGAGATATTATTTCTATGGCAAAAATAGACAGTCAGAAATACTTTCTGGCTGCTCTGAGTAAAGATGATTCTCTATTTTTCCATTATGTGTTCCAATATTTTAATTTTTTGTTACTTTTTTAAATTAAACAGAGTTTAATATAAAACTCTGCTCAGTGCCTGGCAGAGGTGGTTAATTTGGAAGTTGTATTTCCCTGCTGTTACCAAAATCAGAGATGTTAAATGGGCAAGAAACAAATCTAGGAATACTAGCTAATCAGTCTTTGTGTTGCTGTAAAAGATGTACACATCAGCTGATTCAGATATCATTACCAAATTCCTCAATGATAGGGAAAGTGTTTGACAAATACGTAGGTATGTTAGTGTGACTTGGCTGAGCAATTTATCTAAATACATTCATAGCACATAAATGGGGTAGCTAAAGTATTTGAGAAGGAAGACAGTAGTTTTTGCTCTTACATGTTCAGAATACATGTTGATTCTAGTTGTTGTATAATAGAAAATCCCTATGTATGCTCTGTTTTCTAAAGAAAAAGTATCCAGAGGAAGTTCACATATGTTAAAGACTAGCAAAACCACTTAAAGTCATTTATGCTTTTACTGTAAGGGTTCAGGGGAGAGGAAGGAATCGCTTGGCCTTAGCTTATTGCTTCTTAAACATCCAACATGAAAAATGTAATTACCATGCTGTTTATGATATATTTGTTAGATTTTGCACTGCCACAAGACACTTTAGATAATTTAGAAATACTAAAGAAAGTATTTTTTTCTGGCTAAGAGGAGAACTGTTATCTGTTTGCTAGCCCACCTGTCTGGGCAGTCAGCTGGGACTCAGTGTTGCACAGAAGAGTGACACTGGCAATGCTGCAGTGCAACTCCTGCTGGAAAGCACTTCTTTGCTTTCCCTTTTGCTGCAAGATCTTTTCCAGTGCAAAGTGGTGATTCTTCTAAGAAAAAGGCACCATGAATGGTATTTGTTACTGTCCTTCAGGGGGAGTGATGGGGAAAGGCAAATGAAGGTTGATATCTCTCATGGCTTTAATAATGGACTTTGGTCCTTGAAGAAGCACAACTATTTACAGAAGGTTTTCCCTAGCAGGAATGTTTAGAGACACTGTCTACTTAATAATAACAGTTTATTTTCTTGCTTTGTGCCCTCTTTGAAGTGCATCAGACTTAGATTTTTAGCATTATGATGATGGTCCTTTCTCTTCTCGTTCATCTTGTTCTCTTCCTGTTCATCTATTTGCTGTGAAATGAAGTTTCCTGTGTTTGTATGTATATGACCATTCACTTTAAATTGAATTTCCTTAATTATAAGCACTGTATGTGTTCATTTCTCTCTAATGTTGTAACTAACATCAAGTTCCACACGTGCAAAGTCTTGCATGATTTTTGCTATCCTTTTGCCTGTGAAGGTGCTGAAGTTTTCCAATGTTGAGACATTGTTATCGTCCTAGAAAATTAATTTAGATTTCGTGAGTTACTGAATGACAAGTTCTGCTAAGTACAATCTTTTAGCTAAACTTGGACTTAATTTACAATATGTTTGTGATCTGATTTGGGAAGACTGGTTAAATGTTGGAATAAAACAACTTGCATGCAAGCAATTAATTGCAAATTTCAGAACTTCACAGTAGCAGTGGTGTCTTAAGAATTATTTTAGTCCCTTATTTCTCATTTTAAATCAATAGGTCATATAAGAGAGAGCAGATGGTGCAAAAATGTAAATCTGCTTACAGAACTAATTTTATGTGTACGATGATTTTGCCACCTTATTCACTCAGAATTCAATGGTTCAAAAATCTTACCGTATAGCAAGAGAGGAATAGTGTAGAAGAGCTTGGTTGACCCACTTCACCAGAAGAACTGATTCCGGTAGCTTCCAAATTGAAAATATCTGATAAATTACCTTTCACTTTTCAGCTGAAGCATGCAGAAATTCAGCCTCTGTAACATGAATGAAAACAAAGTTCTGAGGCAGTCTCACAGAAGTTTTTCGTATAGTTTCTTTTAATGGATGTTGGTGCTTACAGTCGCTAGATTAAAAAACAAAGGTGAATATACCTGTGGCTTATGTTGAATTCAACAATTGGTGCCACAACTGCTAATTTTGTGAAAGAGCCCTTGACTAGGACTTAGCAAAAGCTGTTTTGCAAAGTACGGCCATGGCATACGTGACCTGAAGCTCCTAGTGGCAGTATGTATTTGCTGCTAAGCATCACCATGACTTGCCTTTTGAGTCTTGTTGGATTTTCATACACAAACTTCCCAGGAAGATTTCCATTCTGATAAGCAATAAGTTGAGATATCTGTTCTGCAGAGAAACAAAAAAAATCCATCTTGCTTGTTCAGTTCTGGCTACGATTGGTTTCTGTTCATACTGACAGTAGCATTGTTTCACAGGAGGTCCCTAAATCAGGGGAACCAGTGCAGATAATTTTGTTTAAAAAGAGACTAGCTTTCGCATTTGCAGAAGGAAATAAGTCTTGGAGTTTATATGTAGCGTTTGTATCTAGCTGATGAGGTATTTTTCTACAGTACTGAAATAGCTGTGTTAAATCAATGAAAGCTCTTGAATATTTGCAAAATACGTTTTGAGATGAAATGTGTTTGTGTTTGTATATTAGGTAGCAAACATTAACCTAGTAATGAAAATCACATAGTTGCAATCCTACTTTGGATGTGCATATACTATGTGCATACCATTTCAGCAAAGCAGTAAGCTATATTTAATCTTTTAGAGGCCTTGCTTAAATTTCAGAACCTGAAAGTATATTTAGAATTAGTAAATTGCAGCGTATGTTTAAAATACCCAAACTTCCCTTCCTGAATACTGCATACATAAAAGCTTTGATACCCACAAGATCAAGAAGTGTGCAGTTTCCTTTTACTGCATTAATGTACCTTTATTTTAGGCATTTTTGCCAAAAAGTATTTGCAAATACTTTGAACAACATACAAGTTGTACTTTCACTTTTAAATATACTAGCTGCTGGTACATGGATGTCTCTCTTGTGACACTGAAGCAAGACCTGGGTATCTGCTTGTTAACCAGAGAAACAGCATTTAGTGGTTCAGAACAAAAGCTTCTTCCCCCTGAAATGCCTAATGTGCTTTAGAACCAGCTGAAGACCCAACAGATCATATTTTTAAACTAGACCATATGTTGAAAGTAGCAAGCTTTTTCACCAAAGTCTTGAATGTTTTCTTAGAAGTATGAGTAGAATGGATGTCATAATAATTTGATTAGAAACTTTGGCATTGTTGGACTGGTGGGCAAGGTGGGGCATTGCATATATAGGCAATAGCCTTTCTTTTTGGTGCAGCTACTGTGGTAAGTACTTGGGACTTGATTGGCATCTAGAATTTAGAACAGTAATGGCTGTGGATAGGTTATTTGTCCGTAAGTGTAGAAAACATGTATTTGACCAAGTCCAGAACAACATTATTTCAGGATATTTTAGTATTCCCAATTAATGACAGTGTTAAAATATTTCAGATTGAAACAGCTGACTGTTTCAGGGTATCATGTCTGCTGATGCTACTCCCATACTAAAATGAAAAGATGAAAGAGCAGAAGCTGAATAGACAATAGTATACGGTCCTTAATAATATCTTGACTTATAGTAGCACTATTTATCCAATTTATAGATAAGCCAGTTAGTTACACAGTGAATGTCCTTTTGCCTTCCTTGGTTTTGCTCTGCATTTGCTTACATGTAACTAACTTGGCTGTCTTGTTAGATCAATAGCCTTTGAAACTGAAGGAAGCGGTATCTTTTGTTAAACTACTTCTGCTTTATCATCTTTCTATAATCCAAAAACGGGATAGTGTTGTATAAGTAGAAACTACATATGTCCTCAGAGAGCAGCAGTACTGTGGCTATGGGCAGGTGACTTGGATAGCACTACAGTTAGAAGGCAGTGTTGTTTTGTCATTTCATTAGGACTGTTTTGAGATGCACTGATTTTTGTAAACATTGAGAGAATTTGCTAGAAGTTTAGGGTTTTTTCTTGTGCCTGTTTATTCATCTGATGGAAACTGAACAAAATAACTGTATTTTTAGTTGTGTGTCACATTTTTACATGTACTAAAACTCAGTGTACCAACGAACTTTCTAATGATCAAGTGTCTTTATAGACCCTACCAATTAATTTTAAACAATAAATACTTCGTGCTTACTTCTAAATGTATTGTCCAGAAAGGAAACTTACAGATTTAATGGAAACCTTACTGTATTTTAAAACATAAAAATAGAAAGCCCTGTGCCTTCAACATGTGCACATAACCCTGTATTTCTTTAGCAAGATACACACATGCATTACAGATAGGAGAATATCTCTAAATCCCGAAGGCTTAACTAAGAAGTTAAATATGTCAACACGTCTGGCTCATTTAGAGCTAAGGCATTGAAGGGTGACTCATCATGACTAGACCGCCAGGAGTTCTGGAAGCTTGGGGTACACCCACAGGTAATCAAGCATTGCCTCTAATTGTGTCTTCAAAGTTAGTTTAACTATATGCATTGAATGTAAAAGGTGCACTTGAGAACGTCTGTTGTGTGAAGGTGTCAGGTTTTCATGCAAGTTCACACTTGGTTGAATTTTCAGTGTGGTGGAACTGTAGAGGTTGAAGGTGGAAAAAAATGATATTGTAGGTAGGTGAATACTATACAATAGCGACAGTGGATTGTACCTATGCCTTCAAGAAAGGTTCCTGGTTTTGGCATACAGTCCACCAGTTCCTTGCTAGCCGTATGAACAAAGGATAAATCCCATATTAGTGGCAATAGTTTGGCTTTTGCTTGATATAGTAGGTGATAAATTCCTACACCTGAAGTGTGTTCCTCACTCTCATCGATTCAAAATGTAGTTTTGAGGTCTTTCCTTTCTAGTTAAAAAAAAAAAAAAGACAGCTATGAATTTGGATCAGATATTGCAAAGACAGCAGTGTAAGTAATGCTTCTCTTTTCCACAGTAATGTAGTTGCTGATATTTGTTTCCTTGACATTCACTTCTCTGCAAGTGGTTGGTCTGTCAAAATAAGGATATATTGAGGGTCTTCAAACGAGGTATTTCAGAACCTAACCCATACACATCAGGGAGTCTTTTCTAAATATATTTTCTCTTGTTCCAAGTTCTAGAAGAGTTTTAGTTTTAGAGAGCATGGCTGCTATTTCATCTTCTTAATAGTTTTGTCAGAACAGTATGTATAATTCATAGTGGAACTCAGGACGGGAGGAGTTGTGAAGATCTGATGGGGAAAGGAGACTATCAAGTAATAATACGCATAGTGGAGTGTGACCTGCCTTTTTTCTGCATAAACCTACATTTCAACTCTAATCCAGCATAGAGAAGGTATTTGTTAGATCTTGATGACTCACAACTGTTATCAAAACCTTTGTCCAAAAAATACCACATGCTTGCTACGTTCAGTCACTGGCAAATGATTTTTTCAACCTTGTACTCCGACTCAATCTTCTCTATAGAGAATTTATGAGCAGAATTTACCATAACATCTCAGGCTTGTTAAATGTCCTTGCTAGCAATGTTTGGGCACCAAGTCTAGATTTTTAGTTTAAATGTTGATGTGAGACTACATTGAAGTTTAGAATGCTCAGAATCACAAAATGCTTTGCTCAAAATGAAGAGGCAATTGAAAAATCTGTATGTACTCCTCTCTTATCTTCCTGGATAATCTGCCTCATGAGAGACAAGCCATATCAAGGTCAGAACCAGATAAACATCTAACCATCCAAATACATTGCACTTGCCTGTTTGTAAGTCTTTTAAGTGTGTTGTGGTTTGCCCAATTATTCTTCACACACTCTGGGGGGAAATAAAATCAATCTGAAATATCAACCTTCTGTTTTTTATATGTTTCTGGGAAAAGGTACAATTTCCCAGTTATATTAATATTTTAATTTAATCAATAAAACCAGTTATCATCATTTCAGTCTTCTGTCCTTTTTTTTCCCTCACAGATTGTAGAATGTAAAACATTACCTTGGCAGCAGATACCCGTGCTAAGTAATTGGGAATTTGGGAGTTTAATAATGTGTTATCAGAACTGAAGTAGGTAGCTTTCTAGGTCTACCTTATTTTATTTTGCATTTTAATACAGTGCTTCTCTTTTGGAAAATGCACTGCTTTTCTTGGGTGGAAATTTTTCTATCAGCTATCTGAAAGAAGTCAGAATCTTGTCGATCACTCTCTGTCCTCAGTTAGCCAATTCTTGTCTGTGACCCTTGATATTGATACCCCATGTGAATGGATCTTAATGTGAAGACATGTGAGGTCTACTATTATTTTATAAACTCTTTTCTTTTGCAGTGTGAGCAAGGACAAATATTTAATCTGTATGTGTCTGTAGAGGTCAATCAGGGATGTACATCCCTAGTGTCTCTTGCAGGCCTGAAGATTTCCACTCTTAAGAGAACATCACAAAACTGGCTAGTTGTTAAAGTTTTCATCCTGTATTTCCTGCACATACTCTCCCACCTTTTTCCAACAAGATGATCTGATGCCAAACTACTAGTTGCTGTCCTTGAAAATGTCAAAAAACCAATGAAATAGCTTAAATATTGGTTGTCTGTATAGAATAAATACCTAAGTTAAATCCACACAGATTTTGGTGCTCGCTAAGGATAGCACGTCCTGCCCCTCTGAGTACTCTGTGCAGAAAAAGTATTGCTTCCTTCATTTCTTTATGATTGCTGTGTTGGGCCATTCTTCAAGAGGTGAGGAGTGAGTTCTTCCTCGTGCCT
Source organism: Upupa epops (assembly GCA_013397515.1). NCBI lineage: Eukaryota > Metazoa > Chordata > Aves > Bucerotiformes > Upupidae > Upupa > Upupa epops. The sequence goes on from VZRI01005446.1 coordinate 133,510, forward strand.
CATACTCTGTTATGTACATGACACAGCACACAGTTCTGGGTTTGCCAACTTACTAATATCAGCGCTTAGACTCCTTGTGAAGCACAGGGTTACTCTAGACTGGAATTGCACTGCTGTAGGAGCCTTCTTTCAGTCTCCCACTGTTCTTTTCAACGAAGAACTGCTTTGGCCTTCTGTTATCCTGTGGTTACCCTCTTTAAGCTGTGCTTTCTGAGGCTGTTAGATATTAAAGTGTTGAAATTGAGATAATTCCACAAAATCTGTGTCTCCTGATTTGGCAGTGTACTGTGAGAATTCAGACGAATTTGTGAGCATTAATCTCCCTTTGATAAATGCCTAATGACAGCCTCTTCATAAATAATAGAGTTAGACATTTTTTGAATGTTTCCACCATATCAATGACGAGTAGCTTCCTCAAGAAAGAAGCCAGACTTTTGCTGTTCATCTTTATACACGAATCATGTCTAGCTCCTCGCAGTCCTCCAACAATAAACACTTGTTCGTTAGCTGTTTCAGATCACTACATAATATTTCCCTTGCTTCTGTTCTCAAGCAACATAATCAAAAGGGATTTTATGACTAGCATCCTGAATGGATGAAGTAATGGAATAGCACAGCACTTCAAGGATCTCTTTGACCTCTGTTTGAAAAGCCTTTTAATCTTTCATGGAGCCGCTTCATGAGGTAAATAATATTAGGTAATAAGAGCAAAGTCAGTGATCTGGAGGAATTGTTACCAAAAGCTGTAAAGGTTGATAGTTTTGTCTGCATAAAACGCTATAATCCAGTTTTCATTGGGTTTTAAAACTTAGTTTTGCTTTTGTTAAGAACTTGCAAATGCACGAGAACCACTGAGTAGTATGAAGTGGGAACGACTGTATCTATTGCAATGAACCTCTTGCAGTACGTGAAACTGCCTCAGGGGTGGACATAATAAATTCAACCCTTTGGAGGAAAGCCCTGCCAGCAGCTGAGTTTTAAGGGATGAAAATTTCGTTTAAATGTATTCTCTGTCCCTCACACGTTCTGCTTCTTAAGACCCATCCAGGAGAATACAGCAGTAATCCTCAAATCAGCAGACTCCCAAGGCAGTTAATTAAGTACAACTCCATGTGTCGGATGAAAATGGCAAAATAACTTTGCGAAGAGGTACTACTTGAAGCAATCATGAGGATAGCCAGGAAAACCATGGAGCTTAGAGTGTCGCCTCTCTAACAGCAATACTGTAGCTGGAAATAGAGAGCAGTTGAAGGTGGCTGTTTCTTACAGACTAAGTTTTGGACTGCATAGCAATTATTTCACTTTTAACTTATTAAAAAAAAATTGTAGCTGATAATTTTCAGGGTTGGTTGGGGTTTCTTTGTTGTTTTGTGCCTGAATAATGTTTTCCCTTTCATTATATCTAAATTTCAGGGTTATAATATGCAATAGCTTTACAAACTGTTGAACCTAAACATGCTTTCAGAGGTTCCCCATCCGTTCTTTTCCAAATGGGAAAGCAGATGAATTGTAATTTTAAGACGACCCCAAAAATACCATCTCAAGCTTTAGATTCTGCTTGTGTTTGTGTTTATGCCAGATGGCTCCGGCTCAGTTGGCTGGGTCGGCATTGTACTGGAAATAGTTCTCCTGTATTTCATAAAGCTTTATTTACTGTCTCATTAATTTTAACTTTTCCAGAAGTTTTCCCTGTTCAGAAGCCATTAAGGTTAGGTTTCATGCTGTGTTAAGAATTTTCAATAACCAGTCAGTGTCTTGTCACATTACAAGAGCAAAACAGATGCTCGAGGCTACCCCAAGTACGGTTATTCACATATTGGTTTGTGATCTTGAAGAAGACCTTTTTTGTTCTGTTACCTAGGTTTATGTTGATCACTTAAAATTGTAACTGATGTCTTTGGCCAAAATTGGCATATAGCAAAGAATGATTGGAAGCATATTCTGCATAAATATGCATGTAGTATTGTGGGAAGGGGTTATTTATTACACCTGCAATTAGGAGCCCGTATTGTGTGTATTTATATGCTGGGTTTGACCTTTTATCCTATCGCATATTCTGCACGTGCAGGCACTTATTCTGACAGAGTGGCACAGCCATTTGTCACTGAGCAAAACCTGCAAGAGAACCTGGAATGATTTGTGATACGTAGGTTGATTATATGTCCTTCAGAAGTGTTCTGAAGGAAGCAGAACAGTGCCTTGTTTATTGTTGTAAACAGCAAAAAGCCTGTCGGGCTAGCTTCTGCTAACATTTGAAGAGGGCTTTTGCTCCAAGACGTGAAGTATATCCTATTTACTTGAGGTTACTGCTGGCAAAGGGTTTTTTCATTGCCTTTTTTTCCCCCTCTTACAGTTATCTTATTCATGTTTCTTCTTCAGACTTTCCTAGGAGCATAGCTGTAACGTCTTGAGAAAACACTCTGCAAAATAAGGTTGAGTCTAGTGTATCGAGACCTTATAGGAACAGTGAATTCCCAGCAGGATTTGAAATTGTCAATTAGCACTTGTTGCAGGAAAACTAATCTGTTCTGAATTTCAGAAGTACAACGGCGAAGACCTGACTTCAGAGTACTTGAAAGAAAAATGGCTTTGTCAGTAGGAACTATAGCATACTTAACTTAGAGATAAGATATAAAGTAGGAATCCAGAGACACATCTATTTTACAATGCTCTCTTCCAAATAATGTGTCAGTGGAGGGAACAACTCCTACCTCTCTAGAAACTCCAAGTGCAAAACTTGTTTTCACTTAAGGGAGAACATTACTGTATTAAATTGTTTACTACTTGCAGTAGAAGAATTACTGGGAGCGTGGGGGAGAGAGAAGTGGTGAGAGTGGTACGGTTATTGTGGTGTGGTCTCTAGTGTTTGCAGTGAAAGTGGGTTCATCAGTTAATCAAGTTCATTAGAAACTTGATTTTTTTTTAAAATTATTTAAATCAAATTAAAATGCTGTACATGAACAATATCAGGAGGGTTTGTGAGTTGCAACTAATAAATAATTTTCTTCGATGAAATAAGCCTTAATTTAGTAGTTGTTTTTCTTTCATGGCTGATGCTGTATCAGTAGTTCTGAATAAGGTTGAACGTTAACAGCAGTTCTGTCAGAACACAGTTTACTGTGTTTACGTCTGGAATGTGTTTCTCTGTGTCTTCCAGAAGACTTTACATACTTAGAATCCAAATTGTGTAGGTTTAGTACTGATCCTAATTTTTTAGAATTACTCTTATAAGAATAGTAACTCAATTATACTTAATGCAGCTGATAGCTTAATTGCCTTTAAAGTGGGGTGAGTATTACACTAGTTATAATTTTGAGTCTATCTTTGCTGTGGTTCAAATGGGATTCACCAAGCTTTCTGGAGAAAGGCTGGCTGTCACAAATGACTTTGAACTGCTTGGATGGCTTATGCTGCCTGTACTGCAGGCTCAGTTTCTAGAGCAAATTACCTACACTAGAGATTATATGGACACCAGCAGTTCATAGGTTACTGCTGTTTTGCCTATGTCAGGCCCCAAAAGATTTCAGCTACCACTTGAGCCCAGGTCTCAGGAGCGGAGAGACATGCCCAGTCCTGTATCCTCATTGAGGTCTTAAAACCTTTGTCCCATCCCTAAACAAAATTAACTGCATTTCAAGCAGTTTCCTGAAATGCAGACGTAGGTATCCAAATTCTGACAGTTACCTCTAATTGTTGACTTTGCAGTCTAAATAAGGACAAGGCCTAGCAAAATAAAATCAAGGAGTTGGAAAAATAACAGTATGCTATGGTTTGGCTAGGTAAGCACACACATATTTCATTTTTAATTGTTAGTTACAGATGCTTTCAGATCTGGAAGAGGAATTCCTTTGGAGGAATTTGCATTCAGATGGCTTAATTTAATGAGATCAACTACATGATCTTGGCAAAATGATGTGTATTGCCGTTCTGTAAAGACCAGAAAATGTAAAACACAGACTACCAAAAATTGCAGGTGAAATGTTGCTTTACTTGAAAACCTCTGAATGTCTGTAATTGAAATCATAGGATCAGTAGGGATCGGAAGGGACCTCGAAAGATCATCTAGTCCAATTCCCCTGCCACAGCAGGATCACCTAGACTGAGTTGCACAGGAACACATCCAGGCAGGTCTGGAATGTCTTCAGAGAAGACATGCCCAACCCTCCTGGGCAGCCTGTTCCAGTGCTCCGTTACCCTCACTGGGAAGAAGTTCCTTCTGACATTTACCTCCTACGTTCTAGCTCGCACTCACTGCCCCTTGTCCTAATGGAAAAGATCTCTCCGTAGGAAACAGCAAGTGTGACTCTTCTTTATGTGAACCTGTATTGTAATATTACAGCCTGTTTGCAGGTCTGCTTCCTCATTTTCAAGCCTAGCCTGAAACTATCTGGCATTACTCCCTTAAAACCTCCTAATCTTCTGTTTGATTAAGCGTGTCCCCACTCTAGTTACAGCCCATCAGAGAAGCTAAAAGAAAGCAGAATTCACATGCTTGCTTCAGATATTTCTCTGAAAGAGAGTATCTTCAGATATTTCAGATATTTCATTTTTACATATAATGTTTTTGGCTTGTGTTCATGTTCAAAATGAAGTGAAGGTGTCCCTGCAGCCTTTTAGTGATCACTGTTCTTTGAAAAGCACTCGAAGAATACCTTTCTAAAATGTCATTCCCTTCTGTTGTGCTGCTTAATTTTTTTTGAAAATAGTAATGTGAATTCACTGCTTACATGTATTACTAGTATATCTTTTGCTGGGTTTGTTTCAAAAATTGTGATGTTTTCCCTCATCATTTATGTATCATTAGGAAGGGTAGGGTTTTTTAAGATTATGATAAGTGTGAAGACTTCAGTGCTCCTTTCCACTGTGTGAGAGTTTGTTTAAACCTTCCGATAATGGGCTGCTGTTTGCAAGTGCAGTAATAATAACCATGCCATTACCTTTTAACTAAGGGGGAGCTGGATGCTGACTTGCCTTCACAGAATCATTAGGGATTGGAAGGGACCTCAAAAGATCATCTAGTCTAATCCCCCTGCCACAGCAGGATCACCTAGACCAAGATGCACAGGAACACATCCAGGCGGGTCTTGAACATCTCCAGAGAAGGAGACTCCACAACCCCCCTGGGCAGCCTTCAGTCATTCTGTAGGTGCTCAACACTAAATGAAAGGCTGCTCCTCCTGAAGAGGAGTGTGCATTTGAAACTTATCTTTTTATAATATTTTTTAGTAGTTGAAGTTAGGAATATTTGGATTTAGGATTCAACTCCTATCTCGTTTTGTAGCACTGTGTCTCCATTTCAGGGAAGCCAGCTGCCAGTAGTTGGAGAATTTGTTCTTTCTTGTTTTTTAAAGACATGTTTTACAAAGATTTGGATAAGCCAGAGCTGCTTTCGAGTGCAAGATCCTATTTTGTAGATTTTTCAGACATAAAAGATGTCAGCTATTCTGTCCTGGCTTCAAGAGCTATGAGGCTGAGCAATCCTTTTTGCCTGCCTCTACGAGTATCAATTTTCGTGACCATGAATTGGATGAGTTCACAATTCTTAGTGATGTCAAGAGGGCAGTTAGTAGAACCTCCACCTTGGATTTCTGGAGGGCAGACTTTGGTCTGTTCAGAACACTACTTGAGAGTCCCTTGAGAGAGAGTACTGAAGGGCAAAAGGAGTCCAGGAAGGTCAGACACTCTTCAAGATAGAGATCTTAAAGGTGCAGGAGAAGGCTATCCGCATGTGTTATAAGGGGAAATAGCGGGTAAAATAAGGAATAAGGAGCTCTTGATGGGACTCAGGAAGAAAAGGAGGCTTTACCACCTTTGGAAAAGGGCCAGGCAATTCAGGAGTTGTACAGTGATCTTGTCAGGATATACAGAGAAAAAACTAGGAAGGCAAAGGCCCAGCTGGAACTCAGCTTGGCCACTGACTTAATGAACAACAAAAAAAGTTTCTCCAGGTCGATCAACAATAAAAAGAGAGCAAGGGAGACTCTATCCCTTACTGGATGCAGGGGGAGAACGTTGCAACCAATTATGAGGAAAAGGCTGAGAGACTTAATGCTGTCTTTGCCTCTGTCTTTAATGGAGAGACCAACTGTTCCCAGGATGTACAGCCTCNGCCTCCTGAGCTTGAAGATAACAGTACAAATGTAACAGTACAAATCCCCCATAATCCAGGAAAAAGTAGTTAATGATCTGCTTCTGCAACTAGACACTCATAATTCCATGGGGTGGGATGACATACACCCGAGAGTGCCTAAGGAGCTGGCGAAAGAGTTCACCAAGCCTCTCTCCA
>VZRI01005447.1:0-17438 GCA_013397515.1 Upupa epops
ACTCATCCGCCAGCTTTTCCTCAAGGGCTGCTTTCAAGGTCTCTAAAACTGACCCACCGGTTTTAAATTCAGCCACACTCCCAGTAGCCAGGGTCTGCCAGGACAACGCGGCAGGAATTGAGTCCCAGCGCCCAGGATCGTAAATCCCACGGGGTGATGTTAGCAGCCCCTCCTTTTCAAGCAGCAGCAGAAAAACTGATGCCACCTCCTTCTTAGAAGGAGCATTTTTACAGCAAAAGTTCTTACACAAGTAAGATATCAATAGCACCTTTATGACAGCATCCATTTCGCCTCCGGTCAACTATACCGCCGACCCGTCCTTGGTGCTTCTTTGGACTCCCCTCCGAAGGACCCCGTGCATGCCTTTTCCTGCTTGCTGAGAGTAACAGCCGCCTCCTCCCAGCCCCAGACTTTCCCCACTCCGCGGCTCCTAGGGACACCGCTCCCGAAGGGAGATCTCGCGCCACCCGTGGACAGCTCATTCACCCCCCGAGGATCACGTCGAGGTCACCAAAATTTTGCAGTGGACATTACATGATCTGTTCGTTTTCCTCTGGGGGACCGTGACTTGACCACTCACCGAGGTGCACACAATGTGATGAACAGCAAATGGCATTTATTATCACGTGGCGTACACTTATATACCCCATGTCCTTCGTGTACGCCCCCTTTTTTACTGACGTAGCAGAATAGAGGACTAATCCCGCAAGCCCGCATGCGCATAATACAACAGTCTAGAGAGGTCATCCTCCCCTTTTATTCAGCCCTTGTGAGGCTACATCTGGAATACTGTTTCCAGTTCTGGGTTTCCCGGTTCAAGAGAGACAAAGATCTATTGGAAAGAGTCCAGTGGTGGACAACAAAGATGGTTGGGGACCTGGAACATTTCTTTTATGAGAAAAGTTTGGGAGAGATGGGACTATTTAGCCTGGAGAAGAGAAGAATGGGAGGAGACCTTATCCATTTCTATAAATAACCTGAGTGGGTACAGGGAGGATGAAGCCAGACTCATTTCAGTAGTACCCAGTGATAGGACAAGGGGCAATGAATACAATCTGGATCACAAGAAAATCCATTTGGATATCAGGAAATTCTTTAGAATGTGAATTACAAAGACCTGGAACATATTTCCCTAATATGTTGTGGACTCTCCTCTAGAGAGACAAATCTTGCCTGGATGCAGCCCTGTGCTGCATAGTCTGGGCAATCCTGCTTTAGCATGGTGTTGGGTTGGACTCAATGGTCTCTAGAACTCCCTTTCAATGCTTACAATTCAGTGATTCTGTGAAGGACAGCATAAAGTTGTTTACTGTTTTCCCCCACTTCATTGCAGTGTGTTACACACTCAAAAGAAATGGGAAAAACATTTAATTTAAAACAAAAAAATCCCTCCAACCCAATGAAAAATACCACATAATTGCAGCATTACCAATGGAAAGCCAAGTTATAAAATAACTCACGTGACATTATTTTCAGAAAGAATGCAGAAGTCTACATCAGATAGTCATGAAACAGAAATTGCTAGATATAACAATAAAAGAGAAATTGTCCCTATCAAACAGGTTGTAACAGGTCTTGGAAATGTATATCCTTCTTTTTTATGAGATTACTAAAATGCTGTATAAATTTTATTCATCATCTGACTTACATTTGAATTATTGACATGATATTGCAGGTCAAGGAAAATTCAGTGTTTGAACAGATAAGAGCAACAGAGCTTTTTAAATAGATGAAGCCTGTTCTAGCCTTGGATGTATTAACACAATTTGATTCTGATTTGCCAATACAATTAATGTGTGATGTACTTTCTCTATGGGGTGAAAGCAGTCATATCCCACATTATGTTCACAGGGGAGTAAGAAACCAATTAGCTTTGCTTCAAGGACACTAATCAAAGCAGAAAGCCACTGTGAACAATTGAATGGGAGCATAACTATTTCCTTCCACATGTGCAAGTTTCATCAGGTTTTGTATGGATGAAATTTCACATTTCTAACAGTTCTTCCTCTCCTATTTTTACACTACACTTGCTTTTCCATTTCCAGCTATCAAGAAAATGCAGCGGTTGTCTTCTGCTATTTGCTCCATTCTTACCAAGCAAAAAAATTCTTCATTAGTTGGTTATTCAGATGGCATGTCAAGATTAGCTTTGTCATTTGAACATCAAAAACCTTACCATTTTGTAGAATTACATTGCAAAAGGTTCACCAGGATTGAAGATGTACACACAGGCCTGATAAAATCCTAAATTCTGGTCAATTTAGTGATAAAAAAAAAAGCCTGGAAACAGATTTCATAAGACATATATTTCCAAATAAATACAACTGGATGATCACTAACAAATATTTTTTATCTATATCCAGGGTAATAAACATTGCACCAATTTGTCTGTAAAGACTGTTCTGTTCTTGATAAAGCTGTCATTGCAATCTCACAACTAACTCTTGTCAAGGCAAGGCTCAGGTATTTCTGTCCCTTTCAATTCACATGGGACATAGAGTAAATCAATGGCAGAGTTAGCATTGTGCAGCTTCTGCGACAAGTACCTGTATAAAAGTAATGCTGGAAGCTGTCGGCATCAGACACACTGTTTTATTCCAGTAACTAAATTCTATAAATGATCTTTATGTTTGTTTGTTTTGTTTGTTTTGTTTTGTGTTGATTCTACTAGCTATTTTCTTACATGGATCTGTTGTTCTAAAGATTTCTGTCAGAGGTGAACGACAGCTGTGTAGCTGCATGTTCTGTGTGTCAGTGAGTGTTAACAGCTGAAAGCAGTTTACATATATCTCCTATCCCCAGAAGCATTTTGTTAACTTGTATACACTGGGAAAGAAAAGGCAGGGCAAATGTTTTCATGCTGTTAGTATCTCCAAGACAGAAACAGTATACTCTGCAGTAAGTAAAGTATGGAGTCTCAAATGGAAGAGGCATCTTGACTTGCTATACCGTAAAGCCTGCAAAGTAGAAAAGTGGGATACAGGCCCCTTATGTTATTCCAGACAAATTTCCTCTACTGTTCACCTACCAGCATCTGTATACTGTCCTGATTCTGTATCACACTTGAATTGTCCTTTTACGCAGTTCTGTGACATGACAGTCCAAATTTATCAGAAAATATCTATACTGTAGACACTTCTCCTATAAAGAGTTGGGGTTGCTCACTCAGAAGAGAAGGCTCCAGGGGAACTCATTGTAACCTTCCAGTACCTGAAGGGGGCTACAAAAGGCTGGAGAGGGACAGTTTATGAAGGCCTGTAGTAATAAGACCAGGGGCAATTGTTTCATAATAGAGAAGGGCAGATTGAAAATGGAATGTTAGGAAGAAATTATTTAGCAGGATGGGGATTGAACACTGGAACAGGTTTCCCACAGAGGTAGTTGAGGCCCCATCCCTGGATATACTCAAGGTGAGGCTGAACAAGACTCTGGGCAACCTAGTCTAGTTGAGGATGCCTCTATTCATTTCTGGGGGGTTGGAGTAGATGACCTTTGGAGGTCCCTTCCAAATTACATTACGAATGATTACATATATTGCATATCCATATACACAATAACATTGATTCCATAAATATAATTAGAGAGGACTTCAGTGATAAAGTGAGAAACAGATACCTTTTAAAATTACCTTTCTATGAAGTCTTTTGAAAATTCTGAAAGTAAGAAATATTGTTATTTTATAATGCTATCTATTAAAAAATTGTCTTTTTAGCTGGATTTGTGCACAGAGTAAAAGCAGTTCCAGAATGCTGAATATCATGTTAACATTTACTTTGACTCACCATAGACACACCAGTTTCAGTCAGGTTGACAGTGGCTTAGAGGAGGGATTCCTTGAAGTTTGTTAAATTTCAAATTCTAACACTTTTAATATGAACATAAGCACTGTAAAGGGTGCACAGGGATATTAATTTTCATTGTCAGTATGCAATCTAAACTTAAATTGTCCAAACCACAGTAAATTTTATATCATTTCTGTAAGAATTCATTGTAAATATAGATTTCCAGTGGCTTGTGGTTGTGAGAACATATGCTGCTGCTTAAAGCAAGCATAGTTTATAGACGCTACAGAAAGTGAACGGCTAGCTAACTTTTCAGAGCCACACCAGCTCATTACTTCCTGAGGACAGTGTTGAAGTAGACAAGGAAAAGATGTTTCCTGCTTTGGAGATATTTTCATTTTCTCTTTCATTAACAGAGTGGGGGGTAGATTGGTTTACATGGTGTTTTCTGGTGTTACTGTGTACATTTTATATGTGAAGGTTTTTTTCCGGCTACATGATGTCGAAGTACTTGCAGCATATTGGGATGTTTTGAGAAAAATAAGTTAAATTTCTGCCTTGGGGATCTTAGACTGCTGCAAGTAAACCCTTTTGTAAATAGGGGGTTATTGGAGTCCAGGAGGCAAAGATGCACCATGGTAGCTGGAAATACACTTTTGTGTTCATTTAGTTGAAGAAATAGTCAAAGTGGTCGCAGGTAGTTTCTGAACAGTTTTCATTTTGGTTTGATTATTTATGTTAGCATATATATTACAGATTTTTCCAGTTATATTGATGATAGTTATGAAGAACTACAACTTCTCTTATTTTGGATGTTTTATAGTCATGTGAATTTAAAAACTTAGTGCAATGAATCTTATAACATGAGTCACTTTGCTGTGTGTTTTTCACCTTAACTGAGAGGCTTTCCCCTGCTCTTTATTATATCTGATCAAGTGTTGAAAAAAAGCCTGAGCACAGTGATAAAAATAGGGTAACTCCCTAGATTATAAAAGCATTGTAAGCTTTTCTGAGCCCATATGTCCTTTACATTTCCCAGGGATTTCCAATCTGCTAAATGCTGTCACAAATCTTCAAAGGGTTTTGCCGACTTCTATTACACTTGAAACTTCATATCAGGATTCATTTAGAAAATTCACTTACATAAACATAGAGAAGTTCTAGGCAGGATGGAGTGAAGGGTCAACTACCTTGGCATTTCACAGGAAAACCAGGATATGGATGGAGGGCATGCAAATGCCATTACATTTCACATATTTTTCCACTGATCTCTTATTAAATAATTTGAGTTTCAGTTTAAGTCAGTATTGTGAAGCTAGATTCAGTATAGGGATAGGACCTTTGGGCTATCCAGTATAGAATTCATTGGATTCCTTTAGATAGTTAAACACTAATTGTTTATTATGTTATTTTAATTGCAGTTATTGTCACTGAAATCACAACCACTTCCAAAACACATCATAATATTTAACTGTGATAAGAACATTTTGCATTTTGCTGGTCACAGCTGACCACTGCTACCATTGATAGGCCAGAGACTCCCTAAACAGAGACTATATCAATGCAATTTATAGTTGATTCAAGCATCTCTAGACCAAACTAACATTTACAAGTTTTGCTGTACCCTAGGATTGATCTGGCACACAGGAACTGGACTTGGGTTTTGGTGCATATAAGGGAATAGTTCAACCATATGGGAAAGTGTCTCTTGTTAGTCTTTTAAATCATACCTATCCATTCTGAATGGAACTGTAGCATCATTCCCTTCTGAATGGAATGAAGCTTGATCTAAGGAAGACTGAGACTCTAGAGTTGGAAAAGGTGTATTTTTCTCAGTTGTTACATAAAAAGGTAGAGAAAAAACCCCAAGGATTTCCCAAGCATTTCATATTACAGCCTTAATGATGTTTTATGATAAGTAAGTGAGCAGTTTTTATGGGCGATTCGGAGCCAAGAGTCACATTGGTCCAGACATTAGTGTCTCTGTGAGCTATCGATGGAATTTACTGACAGCAGCTGAAATGAGGGGCCACTGCTAGTCTACCTTATCAAAAGAGTTTATTGAAATATTGACATTTCCAAATGTGAGAGAACCTGCAATAAATGGAGGAGGAGAAAGCAGTCATTCTTCTGATTCTGAGAAGAGGTGACACTGTCAGACAACATCAGGCACCCTCTCAGATGTTATTTTCTTCAACTCTCTAGAGGTTATTTGTGTCAGACAGCTATAGATCAGACAGGAAGTGAACATCTGAAATGTCTTCCTTTGATATTTACACATTCTCAAAGACAAACTTGTGCAGAAAGAAAAATATGCTTATTGAGGCAGGTTGTAAAAGATCCCCCAAGACTGATGGCCTTTTATTTCTTCTCTCTAGTACTCTAGGAATGACCTATTCTGGCACATTTGGATCGACATGTAACCCAATGAGCCTAATGCCATCTGACTTCTGGTGAATACCTATTCTCTAGGTACTGGGAACTAGCTGAAACAGAGCTTTACTAGAACTCTGTTGATAGTGTCTTCCTGGAAGTTCAAGGGTTCAATCCTGCACTTAGGAGATGATATCCTAGGAACAGTGATGGGAGCACCTGCCATCCAAGATGGACCTGCAGAAGAGGTGCATCAGCTATAACCAGACCAAGCTGTGAGATTTCCTTTCAAAAATGTCCACTTTTTTTTTGTATGGACACATATACTGCAGAGCCTACAGGATGTGGTATTACCCTGTGCACATTATATTGCTCAGAAAGCATTTCTTACTGAAATACTACTGGACCTCAGACTCTTAGAACTGTGAAGAGTATCTACCTGAGAGGAATAGAGTAAAAGCTGTCTTCATTGTACTGTTAACATACTTCATGCTGACCAGGAGAATTCAGATTATTATATAAGTGGGTTTTAAAAATTCTATTATAGAGTGAGGATAGAGGGATGTTTTTACTTCAAAATAAGGAATAGCTATTGAAATGAGAATTTATGGTGCAAAAGAACTGCATAAAAAACTAGAAGAACACTAATGTCTTTCTTTTACTAATTAGATATGAAAAACCTTCAAGTTTAGAAATATGGGTTTTAAATGGCATAAAGTCTTACTGACCAGCACAACATTTAACATCGTATTTACCTTTTCTGACCTGAAAAGACATTCAGTACACACTTTACAAAATGTACACAGGTTTGCTGAAAAGAAACAGGTTACACACTGCCTTGTGACAGCCAGTGACAGTCTGCTCAAGGACTGAAACTTGTGCTAATGTCAGTGAAATTTGAAAGCATAAATGTTTCTTACTTTGGTTCTTGGGTCATAATCACATTTTCTGTAAGTGGAAAAAGAGAAAACATTAATTATCTTGAAAAGGAAATATATATTGAGAATTTATTTTAAGAAGTAATTATTTTTATTCTACTTGACACTTCAAAGGATACAGGTTTTTAGAACAGGAGCATCCAAATAAGAGGCTTTCTTTACACATTAATATATCATTAAGCATACATATATTTGTCAATAATGCTGTTTTTGTACTGCAAATATAGACAGATTCTCACAGTTGTTCAGTCACAAAACTATTTGTTGAAACCTTTGTAGAGGAATGTAAAATAATAATTTACAGTTATTAGATCACACACTATCATTCATTATTAACTAACAAATATGGATAATTAGCATATAATTATTGTTTAACAATTAATTTTGCATTAGTTGCATAATTTGCAAAGATGCACAAATAAGAAACATTAAGGATTAAATTTATACTTTTCCTGCAACTACCAAAATGATCAGGAGCATAGAATCATGCAATCATTGTTGGAGAGCAGTGTAGGAGAAAGGCATCTGGGAGTCCTAGTGGACAGTAGGATGCCTATGACCCAGCAATGTGCTTTTGTGGCCAAGAGGGCCAACAGCATCCTGGGGTGGATCAGAAGGGAGGTGGTTAGCAGATGGAGGGAGGTTCTAATCCCCCTCTACTCTGCACTAGTGAGGCTGCATCTGGAGTATTGTGTCCAGTTCTGGGCCTCTTGGTTCAAGAAGTACAGAGAGCTACTGGAGGACACCCAGCATAGAGCAATGAAGATGATGAAGGAAGTAGAACACCTCCGTTATGAGAAAAGGCTGAGGGAGCTGGTTTTCTTTTGCTTGGAGAAGAGGAGGCTGAGGGGTGACCTCATTCATGTCTCTAAATATGTGAAGGGTGAGTGTCAGGAGGATGGAGCCAGGCTCTTCTCAAGGTCATCTAGTGATAAGACAAGTGGCAAGGGGTGCAAGCTGGAACATGAAGTTCCATATAAATATCACAAGGAACTTCTTCCCAATGAGAGTGACGGAGCATTGGAACAGGCTGCCCAGGGGTGTTGTGGAGTCTCCTTCTCTGTAGACATTCAAGACCTGCCTGGCTGTGTTCCTGTATGAGTTGGTCTAGGTGATCCTGCTGTGGCAGGGGGATAGGACTAGATGATCTTTCCAGGTCCCTTCTGATCCCAAATGATTCTATGATTTAGTTAGAAAAAGGCTAGATATTAGGAAGCCCTTCCTCACTGTTGCAGTTCAAAAATTATCAAATTTTCATGTGTGTAGACCCTCGCTCTAACCCATTACATTCATGGAAAGGGTGTTCAGAGACTGGAATAGACTACCCAAGGCAGTGGTGAAGTTCCGATCCCTAGGAGTGTTTTAAGATTGGAGGTGGCACTTTGTGTCCCCATCTGACCAATGTGGTGATGTTAGCTCATGAGCTGGGTTGGATGAGCTCAGATGTGTTTTGCAGCCTCTGTGATTTCGAAGGCACATAAGGAGAGGGCCTTTTTCATTTAAGCATATCTGAAGAATAAGGAGAATTTATTGCCAGATGTTAAAAAAACACCTTGAAAAACATAATTTTCCCTTAATTCATAAGCACAATTTCATGTAAAGGACTTCAACTGATGACAGGAGCATAACTTACATGCTGAAGACAAGTGAATACAATTCTCACTTAACTAAGATTTCTTTTTGAGCTTTGCTTTCTACCCAAATTTTTATTGCCAGTCAACAAGGACTTCTAAAGAACAGAAAGAGAAAATCCATCCAGTGATGACAACCTTTTCCTGAATCAGGGTAGGTTTAATTGGTATTTGTGAAGTGTCTTATGTTATAAGTCAACATATTAGTTCTGTCTTAGGCAAATGCTTTTAAATGCTATTTTTTCTCCTCACAAAACTTTCTCACAAAACTTTGCTTATCTCACACAATTTTCCTTTCCCAAATCATTGTATTTCACAGAGTGTTCTTGTACTTTGCCTGTAGCTGTCATCTAGTGCTGATATTTAGAATTTATTCAATAACTGTCTCTTTTTCCCTCCTGCCTTCTTCCTGTCTGTAATGAGATGTTTCATAATAAATGATAAAGTACAGTATTAATTGCTGTTTTAGGTTTATGTCTGTCGGGCTTCCAATTGTGGTGAAGAGGTCAGTAGGCATGGTCCTTGTGAGAAGGTTCAAGAAAGCTCCCCATTCTTCAAAGCCCATCAGCTTCTCTGCAAATAAACCTATTTAAGAGAAAAAGCTTCCTGATTGTTTTGAGACTTGAGTTTGGGAGCTTCTTTCTTTTTGGAAGGAAGATGCAACCATGTGGTCACCCACATCAATGTGGAGGAGGAAGCAGCAGGGGAAGACAAAAGTGATCAGCCATCATCCTTCAGCTCATGCTGAGGAGGCCGGACGGGACGCCGGAGGCAGAGGCTGCAGTGGTGAAATACAACTACTCTGATTGTTTTTTCACTTACCTGGTGAGGTGGGGGGGGTGAGCCCTGAGGGGGGCTATCGCTTCTGGCACCAAGCGGCCAGCTGCGAGAGCACTGGGGCGTGACCCGTTCCAGGAAGATCAGCAGGTGGGGAGTTTGGGGCGGTACACCTGTCAATAGCGTAACGCTGGTGTCCTAAGGCGAACTTAGGAAGGATGGAAACCTCCCATAGAGCAGAAGGGCAAAAGCTTGCTTGATCTTGATTTTCAGTATGAATACAGGTCATGAAAGCGGGGCTTCACAGTCCTGGCTTTTTGGGTTTTAAGTAGGAGGTGTCCAAAAAGTTACCACAGAGATAACTGGCTTGTTACCTGGATTATTGTGTTCAATTCTGGGCCCCTCAGTTGAGGAAGGATGTCAAGGTGCTGGAACGAATCCAGAGAAAAGAAACTAGAATGGTAAAGGGCCTGGAAAGTAAGCCCTACAAGGAGAAGCTGATGGAGCTGGGTCTGTTTAGCCTGGAAAATAGGAGGCTCAGGGGTGACCTTTTTGCTGTCTGTAACTACCTAAAAGGTGGCTATGGTCAGATGGGGGTCGGTCTTTTCTCCCTGGACACTGGAGGCAGGACAAGAGGTCACAGTCTTTAACTCCATCTGGGGAGGTTTAAACTTGACACTAGGAAAAGGTTTTCCACTGAAAGAGTGATTAGATTTTGGAATGGGCTGCCCACGGAGGTGGTCGGGTCGCTGTCTCTGGAAGTGTTCAAGGTTAGTCTGGATGAAGTGCTGAGTGGTATGATCGAGATGTTAGATGTTAGGTTTACTTGGTGATCTAAGTGACTAGATGATCTTTAAGGTCTTTTCCAGCCTCATCATTACTGTGATGCTGTGATACTGTGAGAGGATAGGCTCCTCTGTGAGCCTTCTGAGTCCTCAGAGATCACTGTGGAGAAGAGTGTCTTCAAACAGTGGGGAGGACCATGTATAAGCAAGATGGATGCTAAAAGAGACTGTGAGACTCTGAGGAACACCCACCAATGGTGCATTTCATCACTCTCTCTCTTGTCCTAATGGTTAGTTGATGGTAGGTTTAGGTTGGGATTTTTAATCCCAATCTGAGTCTGTCTTTTGCCCTTGAACATAACTAGTGAGTAAGTCCTCCTTGTCCTTTTTCTTGACCCTCAAGTTTTTGTTGTGAGAGTGGTTGCATTGCTGGGTTTAAATCAGAAGTGCCTGTAGCAAGGATGCCCATTTATATTCTTTTCCTGTTTTCTAAAGAAATTCACATAATAAGCAGAAATGTAATCTGCAAGTAAGTCCTCTTTTTTTTTTAAGCGTGGCAGGAGGCATGGTTATTGTTTTCAAGTGTGATGTATACTCTACTTCATGTCAGTCTTTTTATATCACAAATTATTTTGTTGGTTTAGTGGATATAAGTAACTGCAGTCCCATTATGCTGATGAGACAAAGAAATAATGCCATCAAGTAGTGAAATGAGAATTCCTTAGTGGGTAAATGTTTTATTCACTTGTCTGCTGCTACTTGTTCAGCTTGATGGAACAAAATGGAACAAAATGGAAAAAATCTTCATTGCCAAATAGAGATTTTAATAATCAGATAGGTCGATGTGAGCCTGATAAACAGCTTATTGCCTTTAATGTAAATCACCGTCTCTTTGAGACAAATACTAATCACAGAATTATTGAGGCTAGAAAAGGCCTCTAAGATCATCAAGCCCAGCCTGTGACCTAACATCACCATGATGGTTAAGCAGAAGTGTGATCATATTTGCTTTTGTGGAATATATGTCTTGCATTTATTTGTGACATCTATTGAACTCCCTAATACAGAATTACTGTGTACAGTGGGTTTTATTGTAGCTTGTTCTGGGGATCATTTTAGTAATGCTCATATTTTCAATGGCTGTGAACAGAAATGGATTTATTCTGTTTTGGCTTTTTTAAAGTAGACTTATACAAAGCTGTGTTCTGTGTTATTCCATAGTTCTATAGTGACCTTATTTAAATGAATCCAGTTTCATGATAAACTGGAAAGATCTAAGAAATTCCTATTAGATGATTGTCATTACTCTTACTCAGAAATACAGAATCTCTTTGGTCAGAGTAGACCTTTAAGATTCATAGATTCATAGAATGGTTCAGGTTGAAAAGGGACGTTAAAGATCATCTAGTTCCAGCCCCTCTGACATGAGCAGGGACACCCTCACTAGACCAGGTTGCTCAAGGCCCCATCCAATCTGTCCTTGAGCACTTCCAGGTAGGGGGCATCCACAACCTCCCTGGGCAACCTGTTCCAGTGTCTCAGCACACTCATTGTTAAGAACTCCCTCCAGACTTCCAGTCTAAACCTCCCCTCTTCCAGCTTGAAACCTTTCCCCCTGGTCCTACCTCTACAAACCCTTGTAAACAGCTTTCCTGTAGGCCCCCTACTAATGATCTGGAAGAGCTCACTTTTTCTATTTAAAGTATGTGCTAAACTCAGTCAATAAAATTTATAAACCTTTCCCTATCCAGAAATTAGTTTTTGGTTTTTTACCCAGTGTGCTTAGAAAAGTGCTGTATAAGCATCATGTACTGATAAGAAGTCTGTTTTCAAAGCAGTGGCTTTCATGTCTGAAGGAGTTCAGTTACGCCTCAGCCCTTGCTCCATTTGTAGCCAGTAGAGAAATTCCCAGCCATTTATTCTGAATGGTGTGGGATCCTTGCTTTATTTCCTAAATCTACAGTGGCACAGTTTCCTAAGTGACAAGTTCAGATAATGAGCTTATCACTAGGAAGCTCTTTTAATTCAGAGTTGTGTTCAGAATGTTCTAACAGCCAAAGTTCTTTAAAGCCCTAAAAATATATATCATTTACATAGCATACTGCATATTCAAAGCACTTGTGGTGCCATCACAACATCACAACATTAGCATTCGCTGTCCCAGAAACAGCAGCAAGGAAATGTAATGCATATTGAGGCTGAAAGGGGAGAAAAGCTCAGCCAAGACGACGAAGTAACTTGTAGATGTAATTAAAAACTGGTCAGTGCTAATTTTGACTTTTCATTCACTTCTCCAAATTGTGCTGCTTCTCAAGGATGCAGCTCCCTGAATAGAATAACTTTTTGACTGTTCTTTTCACTGTGTTGAAAGGAAAACGTAACAGAAAGGGGAAATGCACCTGCAATTAGCTGTAAAAAACAAAAAGTAGGGCTTTGTAAATCTGTTAGGTGTTCTGATAATTAAGAGATCATTAACACTCTTTCTTTAAAATGAAAGAGCTGCCTATTATTCCAAATAAAAAAATGCAACTCTGCATTGTCCTTAGATGTAGCTAGGTTTAAAGAAAGTCTAAGACATTAAACTGGTAAAGCTTTGAAGAACTTAGTCTAATTACAGTTCATTAGTTGGTTGTTGAGAAAGGGATGACTTTAAAATGAAATGCTTTCTCCATTATTTCTCACAAAATATAAAAAAGCAGTAGTTTCTTTTCCATGCTAGTCTGCACATTATCAAAAGAAAACATAATTATTTCGCATATTCTATAAAACTGTGCCGTTTTGGAATATTAGGAATTTAACCAGAGATGGAAGGAAACTTTGGATGTGTTTGGTTGTGAAAAAGGCTTTGTAGAGACTTTTGTGGAGGAATATATTTTTCTATGTTTTATTATTGAAGTAAGTCATATTAATGGAAGTTTCTTGACACTTATTTTTTAAAAAGATAATTCTGAATTTTTCTTAAAAGATGAGTAAAAGACTAATTATTGTTTGTTACTGGTTTCCTTTCATTTTGTCCCAAATGGCAGGTAAATATATGTGTGATCACAGGGGGATCTTGAAACTGTGTTCCATGGCATTGGTTCATCCATGAACAATCCTTTCCAACTAAGTAAGTAAAGAATATTGTTTCAATTTTCACTTCAAGATTATGTTCCTCATTGTGATTCTCTCTGTGTTGGGATTCTTAGTAGTGTTGTTCTATTAGGCTGTGTTTTCCCACTTCATATGATCCTGTCAAACTTGCTCTAGATGATCTTGAATAGGAAGGCTGGACAGGATGTCCTAAAAAGGTCACTTCTAACCTCAAACATTCTCTGGTTATTTCTGTAGTTTGGGAAATATCAGAAAAATGACAAACAACAATAAAAATAATCTATGTGCTTGTATTTGCAGTCTTTATTTTCACTATAAATGTGCAAACCGAAATCTTAGCTCACATTCACTGTATTGTAAGACTCATTAATATCCATTAGTTATGTCTTCACATCCAGTCTACTTCACTTGTGAAAATCTACAGCAGTGGCTTCACAGCCAGTCCCCACTCTGTCAATTAAGAAGATTAAGCAGTTATCATCTGTGTTCTGCTAGTCTGGTAAGGAATCCTGTTTTCTCACAGGTATTATTTCCCTGAATACAGAAACATTTACTTTTGTAAGATTTTTAATCACACGTCTGAGTATAACATTGACAGTACCTTGTATTACAAAAGGGATTTATGGTACAAATGTTTGAACTCTCAACCGTCCAAGTGTTTTGTGAGATACCTGTGTTCCTTAGCCATTTCTGACATACTTACAATGCTTTCTGTATCCCAGAAAACATGTAATCTGGGTCCCATTTCAGCTACTGTAATATTTTATGTGAATAGGCCAAAAGCCCTCAGACTCTCCTTCAGCTGCAGATGGCAACTGCTTTCCAACATCTTTAGAAAACTCAGCTACAGTTGTGATAGTGACTTATTTTTTCAAAAAAAACCCCTCTCCAAATTTAAAAAAAAAAAGCAAACAACAGAACCCCAAAGCTCAGGGAAATAACCCAGGGATACAAATTCCTGATTTTTTGTTTCTGTCATCATTTCATGTGATGCTGTTCTACATAGCTCTTCCATTAAAGAATCATTCCTCAACATACAACTGCTTCATTGCTTAAATCAGTTCTTAATTTCCCTAATGTGACTTAGAACTGACTTAATTATCATGAAACCTAATCCATGGAACATTTTCATTCTTGAATATAAAGCATTCTGAAAAAGGAATCTGTAGTACACCCTTATCCATTATGAAGGGATTACTCATGTGGCATGTGTTTCTTTTGAGGATGGACTATTAAATTTAACCTTTGATCCTAGCCACTGAACTGTACATTACTACTGAAGGCAGCTATACAAATACATTTCTTGTCCTTTTTATTCCATAGACCAATGTGATATAAGACTGAATTCCTGATTTTTCCTTTCCTTTCTAAATTATGTAATAGGTGCTGGAGCGTTTCACATAGCAGTAAACATTACCCTGTGCATCTTCTGCGGTTATGAGCCCAGGTGACTTTATTGTCTCTCACATGTTCTATGAATGGGGAGGTTATCATTTAATTAACCCTGATAATGTCAAAAGGAAATGCATAAATGTCAAGCTATTTCCAACAAATTTTTTACAGGTGAGCCCAGAAGAACTAATAATAGCTCTTTAAGGTGGTACACACTGAGAAAAACCTAAAAGTTAAAAAATAGAAGCAACCACAGAAAATTTTTAGTGTACTGTTTTATATTTAGATTTATTATTTTTTTAGCATAAGCACTCATGAAAACACACAATTTACTCAGCCCTTTAATGTCGGAGGACAATAGAAGGTCTTGTAGGTATAAAAAACAATTTGAATTTACCTATTATAGTTTACTATGTCAGTCTTGCAATGGTGCACCATTGGTATGTAGATGGTGGGCTCTAAATCCAAGATGAGTGTTAGAGAAAATAATGTGTTTAAAATGTTTGACAGCATGACATTTGTAATATATGTGTACATATACCCACCCTTTTATATGCAAAACATCTCCTTTTTTGAGCAACGTCATTGTACCTATGTATTTGATTCCACAATTCAGCAGAAAGTGTATAACCATCTAGTCATGATTTAGCTATCAGTAACAACTGAAAAGAAAATAAGACCAGTCACTTCTTCAATGTTTCTTGGAACCCCCTACATTTTGCCTGATGGCTTGACAACACATGCAGTGACAGGTTATCAATGAGACAATTTATCATGTCCATCATTACCAGGAATGTCACATTCTATGACATAAGAAGTTAGTTTAGCTCCTGAGGCTATATTAATGGCTTATGTTTTTGTACACTTCATTTTAATATTAAATTTATTCAAATGTTTATTTAAATATCCTAAATTATATTTTTAAGAAGTGAAAAGATGGTATATATTCAGATACAGCTTGATTCTCTGAAGGAATATGAACATATTTTTAATATTGCTATTAGGAGCACTTAGGTGCAAGGTAGGATTCTTAATATTCTCATAGTTTGTTGGAACAGTAATAAGAAATTAATGGGCACCTCTGCAATAGCAAGAGCAAATATAAATGCAATAGAAAGCTGTTTTTTCTCCTCTAAGACAGAGTTAAAAAACATTATATGACAGACTGGCTTTTCCTTGCTTGAGGCAAGCTGAAAATTCTTAATGCCCTACAAAATTAACATTGTCTGAGCATTTTTTATTCCCACAGTACTCAGCAGCTACAAGTGATATGAAGTCTGTTGTTTGATAGACAAGCGAGCTTTTTTTTGCTGCAGACATTAGTGTATTCTGGACTGATTTTGATAAAAGATGTCTTTATTCGTTCTATAAAGGTAAACAATGTGAGTAGTCTCAGCATAAAGGTTTTTAGTAGCCAACAACCTGCTCTGAGTTCATCCAGTTTTGATTTCATAAAGAAAATTCTAATTATTTCTTCGGTAAGTGGTCTCCATGGGATGGTAGGTCTTTTTAAATATACTTTTGTCATAAGAAGACAAGCTAAAATGTCTATAAATCATTACCAGTTAATTAAGAAAGCTAAAAATAACCAGCAGAATATGCTCTCATTCCACATTTCAGTTTCTGTGGAAGCATGTTAGCAAACCTGGTTAAAAAAATTTCCATTTCTGGATTTCTGCATAGCATTTCCCACAAATAGTCTTGTGAGGATCACTTTAATGAATGCCGTAAGCAATACTCCTCGTATCTTGGGAAGAATTAATGCTGCACTCACAGCTGTAAACATCATATTCCTGAAACCACTAGGTGAGTGTAATTCTAATCTATCTGGGGCACAGAAACTCATCACATATAATAAATGCCTTATCAAAGAAGATTATCACCAGGATGCTCCACAAGAGGCACTCATGAAACTAATTAGAAAAAAATCTAAAAATGTATGAAGATTCACATTCAGAAGGATGATGTAAATTAGATTTTGAGTCATAAAGAAGGAAAATAGCATAATAAAACCAAAACCAATCCTCTTCTAGATTATTTTCAACATGTTAAAGTAAAGGCATAATATTGTGTCAGTGAGACAGTGACAAGTGGTTGTTCACTGGTATCCTCAGAAATCTTTTGCAGCGCTAAAAGATTTCTGTGCTAAATTAAGTACCTTTTCTTGAAGCTGCAGAAGTTAAGCCTTGTGCTCTGTATGAGTTTAAACCATTATTTTGGAGTGTGACTATCGCAACCTCAAAATATATGGAACTTCTTAACCTGGAATTAATTCTTTTTCACAGTAACAGTGGTTCTTCTGTGTGATAGCATTCATACAAACCTTTGAAAGTAACACTTTTTTTTTTCTGTTGCTGCCTAAAAATATCCCAAATAAATCTGAAGCAGTGGAAAATATTATTCTTGACTGCTTTCACAGTCCTCTTTTTGAAAAGTACATACTGAATTCCTGAATATACTTCATGCTTTTTTTCTGCTTTTGGAGATTCTGATCTAAAAGAGGAACAAATACCAACTTTAAATGTTAACACTAGACCAACATGTCATTTTATTTTGCCGTTCTTCATCTTGAATATTAACTTCATTAAATAAACCTAATGTGCACAGATAATGCCTGTATCTCAGGAGGAATAGAAAAACTCAGCCATTAATATCTGGCTACGAGAC
>VZRI01005448.1:0-17242 GCA_013397515.1 Upupa epops
AGAATCACTCTGGATGGAAAAGATCCTTGGGATAATCAGTTCCAACCATCAACTCTATTTTACAAAGTTAAACCATATCCCTCAACACCATTTTCC
The DNA here is from genome assembly GCA_013397515.1 of Upupa epops. Lineage (NCBI taxonomy): Eukaryota > Metazoa > Chordata > Aves > Bucerotiformes > Upupidae > Upupa > Upupa epops. The sequence continues at coordinate 97 of VZRI01005448.1, forward strand.
AAACCTTCTTTAAACACATCCAGGGATGGTGACCAACCACCACCCTGGGCAGCCTATTGCAGCACCTGATCACTCTTTTTGTGAAAAAAGTTTCCTAATGTGAAGACTAAACCTACACTGTTGTAGTTTGAACCCATTGCTCCTGTTCTATCACTAATTGCTTATGAGAAGACACCACCAACAATCTCTCCACAACATCATTTCAGGTACTTTTAGAAAGCGATGAGGTGTCCTCTCAGCCTCCTCTTCTTCCAACTAAAAGGCCACAGCTCCTTCAATTGCTCCTCATAAGATTTATTCTCCATGCCCTTCACCAGCTTTGTTGCCCTCCTCCACACTTGCTCCAGCACCTCGATATCTCTCTTCTATTGAGGTGCCCAGAACTAGACACAGTGGCCTCACCAGTGCCAAATACAGGGTGACAATAATCAACCTGCTCCTGCTTGTCACACTATTTCTAATTCAAGCCAGGATGTTGCTTGTCCACCTGGGCATATTGCCGGCTCATATTCAGCTGCCTGTTGATTACAACTCCTAGGTCCTTTTCTGCCAGATGGCTCTCCAGCCACACCTCCCCAAGCCTGTAGCATTAGGAGGATGTTGTGGCCCAAGTGAAAGGACCTGGCACTTGGCCTTGTTGAATTTCATGCTATTAACATTGTCCCATCACTCCATTCTATCCAAGTCTCTCTGTAGAGCTTCATGCAGATCAACACTCCTACCTTACTTGGTGTCATCTGTGAACTTACTAAAACACTCTGCATCCTTATCGAGATCATCAACAAAGACATTAAACAGAAATGGCCCTAACACTGGCTACTGGCCAGATCTACAGAAATAATTAGGTCACAAAGAAAGAACTGCTTGAAAAATTTACATTTCCAAAAGAGGGGGAGACATTATAAGGTATTTATATTCTCCATAAACTATTAATAGTTTTGAATTGTAAAAAAATCAATTGTTTACTCTTGCTAGGAAAAATGTATGTGCTGTTTTAGGCAGAAGATCAAATAAACTGAAAGAATTAAAGACATACAGATTTGGTATTCAGATGAACAAAGCAGTGTTAGATCAAAATCCAACCCTATACATATAACAAGAAAAAAAGGAAACAATAAAGGAGTTGTTTGCTTTCATGGCCCTTTCCTGATACAAGAGATGATATATGGTATCATCTACCTACATATTGTGTATATCAGATTACAAAAAATCCTGGGGTACTTCAGGGCTATTCTAAGCTTCTAAAAACTGAGGTCAGATCCACAGGGTACTTAGACCAGTCGCTGGATGTTTGGCACCAGATTCAGTTGTCTAAACCAAAGCTTCTCATGTCTGCAGCTGAGACACCCTCTACCAGGTTAGCAGATACTGTTAACTTGCAGGAGATCATCTCCTTTCTGCAGAAGTATCTGTAAGCCTTGTTGAAGGCCCTAGAACATCTCAAGACTAGAACTGCTCAATCCTGCCTCTTTCCTAGTCCTGTTTCCCACTCTTGATGAAAACGTTCCATCCTAAATAACTGCCTAACCCCTACACAGCTGGAATAATCTGGCAGTCAGCATGTGCCTAAACTACAGCAATATCAAAAGAGGTAAAACTCAAATTAAATCTTTCAAAAACTCAATCTTGTATGGGTCCTCCATGCACAAGTATTCAAAGTACTCTACAGGTTTTTCATCCCTGCCTGTCTCTCATCTGTACCCATAGCCATTTTAACTTTAAAGTACAGCTAGCTACACTCAGATTCCCACAGATCAGAGTTTCTGGGCACAAGGCTGCCATTGTGATGGCCTGTCACCATCCAAAACTAATGAGTCTTGCTCAAAGAGGTTCTATCTTCAGGACATCACTTCAACATCTGGAAAGAGATTTCTGCTCAGACGAAGCATCTGCAGTCCAAACACTGAAGAAATTCAGATATAAGCTTTGCTTAGGACTTCTAAGATGACTCCGGGAGCCTCCTTTTCAGAGGGCTCCATTCTTCCATCATAAAGATTACCTGACTCTGAAGAGGAAGTTAAAATCTAGTATTGCATTGCTGGTGTTAGCTTCTCTTTGTGTTAAGGCATAAAAATTGACCTGCAACACATTCCTAACAGGAAATATAGGATACATTAAAATATAAATATAGAATTCTTCATAATCTATAGAATTCTCTATTCACATTCATATTCTCTATTCATACAGAATATAGATTATTGGAGAATGCTATATTCACATATCATTCATTTCATTAGCATGATCTTAAGCACCAGAGGCTATATGAAGAATAATTCTGTTTTTGTGACTGCAAATTTGTCCGACAATCCCAGGATTGAAATACAGACCACCACAGTAAAAAGTGTGAGTTTTGCAGAAAACAATCAAGGAACTTGGTGGCTCTCTCCATATTCTGCTATTCTAACAGCCTTTCTCTGTCAAGGACACCAGATATCTAATAACCTATAGTCGCAATTATTCATCGTAGCTCTCTCTCACTGCCCCAAGACTATTTTGTTTTTCATGAGTACTCTCATATTCTCCTCTGCACCAGTGTTTTCAGTTCTATTGGTTATATTAGCTGGCCTATTCCACTACTGCTTTCTATGCACTGTGTCCTGGGTCCACTGACGTTCAGTCTTGCACTTTCATATCTTCAGTGCATTTTCATCTGCTATTCTTCAAAAGCCATTATGAACAGATGGTATCCCTGTATGAATATTCATTCAATCTGCCATGATAGTGTCTATTTAGTACTGGACAAATTGTTTCGCTAGCAAAGTTTTTGGTTTAGCATTGGCAGCCACATGAATTTGGGTGCCAAGCTTTCACAATGCATTTTATTAATGCCTTGTGTCAAGCAGCTTTTTCTAATATTGCAAAATATTTCTGCATTTCAGGGATTACACAGACCCCTTAACTGTTAGCCTGTCAGTCAGGACTTCATATTGCTCTACCCTATGTACAGTAATGATGAAAAGAAGTTTCTGGGATGCAGGGAATTATCTGTTGATAGATTCAAAAATAGACACGATGAAGAGTTTGCTTTGTGTCAGTGATTTAGCTCCTTTGGAATCTAAGAATCAGAATTATGATGATATTTTTTCCAAACTCAAGTAATACAGCTAACACTAAATAAAAGGATTGCAGCACACAGTAAAAATAAGCCAGCATCACCTTCTCCTACTTTAGCAAATGATCAGAGGCATCTTTCAAGATTGTAAGGCATGAGTTACTAAAACCTGGGTTTGGTTATAAATCATGGATGGATGCAAAGGGACAAGAAGTCGTTTGGCCTCTATTCCAGCAATGACAAGTGGTTTGCCCTAGGCACTCACAGGTAACTATCCAATAGAAGACAAATAGCCTTAGAGATGTGGAGCTTAGGCTGGCTGATTTTGGCTTTGTTTTGTTTTGGGGTTATTTATTTAAATACAGTTATAAATTCATTTTAGAAAAAAATGGAGCAACTCCAATAAACTTAGTGAAATATTGCATCACTCAGTTGTATAACAACATGAGCCTGCTGCATTTGCATACTGTAAATATGCAAATACGCAAATAATTGATATGAGACACTTCTTAAAATTCACATGGTATTTATACAACTGAAGTGAAATATTCTGCACAGTTACAAACCTGTGCTTTATTAGTGCTCATCTGTCCACAATTCTTGAACACTGTCAAAACCTGAACATTAAGTGACATTCAAAGCACATCCTTGATTGTTGCAGTAATTTCATCTATCCTAATTAGAGAAACTTCGAAAAGCCAAAGGCTTCCGAAGTCATATTTGACTTTTTTCCCCACTACATTTTAGTTCAAGAACATGGCCTTCATTGACTAGTAATTAAAAAAGGTAGAAATAGGCAATCTGAGATCTTAAAGTGCTGATACTCATTTACAATAAGTACTACAAAACTCCTGTAGTCTTGCCATATTGATGTTTTTAGAGACTTTTAACACCTTCTATTCCATGGAAAATGAAACATTTTCCAGTTTTTTTGTGGAACAGATCAAAAGATCAAATTTTAGGGAGAATAATTAAAAAAAACTACTAAGAATTTCATTTTGAAGGGTTCTCAGACAGCAATGGCACTCAAGTCAGTAATGAAACCATTATTATGATACTCAATACATCCATAAGAAGCTCATAATTTAAACGCTGTGGGTGGTTCTATTCCTTTTCCTTCCTTTAGTAAAGGGAAACATCATAATGGAAAAAATGGAAGAGAACAGAAAAGGATGATCAAAGTCAGCTCCCACACGAAAAGTAACTAAATATATCAGACTCAGTTCTGCAAAACAGTCCAGCCAGAACTATTTAAGCTTCTGGAAAATTCCCTGATGTAATGAAAAAGCACACTGACATATACTGGGCAGAGAGGTGCAGCTATCGACAAAGAAGTCCTCTGAAACTTTCAAAATATATTGCAGGCTAGTTACATTTGGTAACAGAAAATGAGGTAAGCCTTGGGTCTTATTTGAGACTAGCAGAGTTGTAAGTATCTCATTTCTATAATAACACAGATTTAAGATGCAATCACCCTTATGCTGATAAGAACTGTACAGGAGCCAAAAGAAAGGATGCAGTATATAAAATATATTGTTCAACATATTCAGAACTTTTTCCTGGCAAAAAAGCAACTATCCATCAAAGTATAGTAGCAGCTGGCTACTGTACCTGCCAATATTTTACCTTCTCCAAGGAAAAACGTTGCCTCTAAAGCAAGTCTGGCTTCCTGTGTTTCCTTACAAACTATTCCAGATTTTTGACAAAATAAATAGGAATGTTGTAATGCAGGGAATAACAGAGATGAACAAAACAGATGTTATTAGTCAAATCCTCAGTTTGAATAAATCAACATTATTAATAAAGCCAAGAATAATTTGTAACATTTAATAATCACTTCTGCATATGAAAGGCATTTCTCCATGAAGCTCCTAAATTCCAACAAGTGCAGAGAGCTAAGCAAAGAGGCATCCAAGCAAGTCTTGACAACAGTACTTTAAGGCAGCCACAACCTCTTCCTGGTATTGTTTCAGAGACACCTTTGAAAGGCTGTTATTTCAGCAGATCAATGCAACATTTCTCCTGGAGGTAGACCCCAACATTATGTTGTATCATAATCAAAAGAACTGAGAATCTTGAGGGTTTAATCCTTATAAGACACGTGTCAGGACTTTAATAGTTTCATATGTCATGGAAAGGAAGATCTGAGACTCCTGTAGGCTACTTCTTCTTTAACTATAACCACAGTAACAGGAAAGAAAGGACAAAACATTTCTGTCTGCTCATGAACATGGAATATTTTCTATGGTTATCTCTCTTTATTCATTTGTGGTAACCATGACAAGTCACTTATGAGTAATAGTCACATTGGTAAGTTTCTACTGTGGAATGACATTCTCGTGTTCAATTAAAATCATTGAATTTAGAACATGCATCATCACTGTAATGTGAGATACAATGTCCCTCGGTCGCTCATAGAGTCTACAGTTGTTCTATACTACCACTGTCATACAACGTCATAAATGTTTCTATGTTCTTCAAATGCGGAAACAATAGGAAAAGAATACAGAGCATACTTTTCATCAACCATACCACTTTTGTCTGACAGTGTATTTATTTTAACTGTCAAATTATGATATCTGTCACAACATATCGCCTTCTTTCCATCACCATATGCCTAGCTAAATCTTCACATTCTCACTTGGCTGTCATCAGTGTTTCAGCATTTTGTACTGTGTATTTCTCAAGTGTGGAACAACCTTTGCAGTAATAGATTCTTTTACTAATAAAGTAGCAAGAAACAAAGTATTTGTCACTTCATTAATTTTTACATCAACTATTTGTGGCTATGGCAGGAAATGGTGTGTTTGCCTATAGTACCATTAAATACATATGTACCTGTCATAAAAGTAAAAGACAAGTTAAAGAGCATAATGGAGCAAAGTACAACCTAATTACATGGAAAATTAAAGTACTACTTTCAAAATTTCACAGAATACTATGGAAGTCTATGTATCATTTAATCTAATGAAAATTCTGTTCCAAAAATTGTGAAAAAAGTGAGAACTGTTTGATTTTTGTCATTAGCTCTAAGTGGGTGCCTAACCACATGCTTCAACACTGAAAACTACTCTTTCACTTGCTAGTAGTTTTACCATAGCTTTCATGCTTTTAATTCTTCAAATTACAATTTCACAGTAAAAAAAACCAAAATCAGTTTATTATCAATATGTTTAATGTGGGAAAAAAATCAAATATAAATATGAAAGGATGTTTTTTAAAAAAATTCTCCCTCAAATTTAGAGAGCTCTGTGTAAAAAAACCTCAACACAAAACACTTTATCGGAATGTGTTAGGTTTTTTAAATTATCCAATACCTAAAATATTAGGAGAAAAAAATAAGTCTTGATCAACAATTTAATGATAAACTATTTGCTTGGTCTGTGCTCTGGAGTCCACAACTGTGTTGTCACGCATCCCATTCCAGAACTCCAGAGAAACCTTATCCAAGATTGTATACAGATAATGGAAAATCCTGAGAGTTTGGGACTCCCACCTTACATTAGGATATGCTCACTTGAGAATCTATTCATAGGAATACAGTTTAGAAGTCCTAGAATAAATTTTCCATGTTCCCTTCTCAGTGGAAACTTCTCATCACAATGTATGAATAATCCTATAGAGAATTCACACCCCCTAATAACGAGAGAATGATGCAGTTTAAGGCCTTTTGATCATTCTGACCTTATTAAAGAGAAATTGCGAGCAGTGATGGCATCTGATCTGCCTGACTTAGAAACATAGTTGATAAGAAGCACTCATTCAGGCATCATGATCCTATGATATGCTAATAAGACATTAAACCACTACAGCTGTTCACCTCAGCTGCAACTGCATTCATTGACTCTACAGGTATTCAAGAGAGTCTACCTGCTCAGGTTCTTAAGAAATGAACATCAAAACTGTACAGTTCCTGTACCACCTTTGTTTCTGGTGCCTTATACCTTCACCAAGAGATATCCTGCACATGCAGCATGGTCTTAAGATTCTCTATATCCATGATAAAATATTCATATAATTGTTGCCCCTATATAAAATGAATTTGATAAATAAATGCTGTGGTTTCAACCATAGTAGTTACTTGAATGATTCTGGGTGCATTTATTTAATAATCTTTGATGCCCAGATATCTGTTTTCCAAAGTTATTAAATTTTAACATAAAATGGATCATAGCTCTTCTTAAATACAACTATATAACTGATTACATCAAAAAGAATGCCTTACAGTTACTGTGATATTCCAAAATAAACAAGTATGTAAGCAAGTATTTCCCTCTGGAGTGGATAACACTTTCAGTTTAACAGTTGCTAGTGAAGTCATTTGTGAGGTTTATTAAGATTATAGCCTTACAGGCTCTAATTTATTGAGACAAAGCTTCATTTATGCATAAACATTAGGACATGCTACTGGCTCATTTTATATTGAATATCCTTCTTAAAATTTTTCACATAATTACTTCACATAAATGAGGTGTTCAGTCAATGAATTAGTTCCCTTTAATCTATTTCTGAAACAACACGTACTTACAGAAAAATAGTGTAAGCTTTTTCAAAATGAAAAATAACTTGATAGTGAAACAGATTGAGTAGCTGATATTTCTAGGGAAAACCTTGTACTAGACTAAACATATCTCTAAATATATTCCTGAGTTGGGTCGTATAATTACATCATGCCTATGCACCATGCTACCGCATGGCATGGAGGTGGAGTTCCCTGGATAAGGGAAACAGAAAAGAATCAAACAAGTTGCTAGCAGAACTGTTTCCTCATTGCCTTAGAGTACTTGATTTGAACAGTGACATTGAAGGGTCTGTTTTAAATAGACTTCAGTGCTTGGTCATCGCTAGTGAAAAAACAGTAAATTCTTTATGTTCCTCTGTTTCTGTTTGTGCACATTGCTTCTTGTTTTAGCACTGGACATCACCGAAGATTCTGCTCCCTTTTCTTGACACCATCCTATGTGATGGATATTTCCACATATTCATAAGATTCCCCCTGAGCCTTCCAGGATAAACAGTTCCAGCTCTCTTACCCTTTCCTTCTTTGTGAAGTGTCCTGTTGCTTAACCCTCTTAGCAGCCTATAATCCTAAAAAGATAAAAATCTTCCCCCCCACCAGCTGACAGTTGATTGAGTCCTGTCCTGGGCTGAGATTTGGCTGCTTAAGTGTTCCAACCACCACCTTCCTAAACAGTTTAGTATAGAACAATCTGGTACTGCACAAGTGTGAGAAAATCTTATGAATCACCTGAAGACTTCAAAAAGGCAACGACAAACATGTCAAATTGAGTTCAACTGGCAGGACTCTACTAATCTTCAGTCTACAACTCTATAAACTAAACTCACTTTTGCATCTACTGTCTGTCTCAGATGGCAGATGGGTTCATAATACGCCAGTACCCTGGAGGATTTTCTGTATTGTTCTGTTAGTAACGGTAAATGGATAACATATGTGATTTACATACAGACTACCAAGGTACTTCTAAAAATGCTGTAAACCCAGCTTTCATTCTCAAGGGTCTGGTTGTTTGGGGTTTTGTGGTTTGTGTGTTTTTCACCCTTTATTATTTAAGAAAGCACAAAGAAATGAATTTTACCAGGGATGAGAACAGGAGAATGAAAGAAAGGAAATAGAAGTTCACAAATAAAATTAATTCTTATACAATCTATTCTCATACATAGAAAACAACAGCATTTCAAAATACTATTTGTTCAGAAGTACCAACTATTAAAATAAGAGTCTTTAAGTAAAATACAGGGAGAGCATAGATTGGATGTTGAATAATAAGCTGCATTCTTAAACTGACAGGAAATTGTTCAAGTTGAAAATGTAGCCTTGATCTCTTTCTTCTGTATGAGGCTCATTTTTTCTGGATAGCTCATCAATTATTACCCATGTCCTTTCTTATTGAGCCCAAATGTACAGATTAGCATAGATTGTTAATGTATTTTTGTTTGGTATATTGGTTCATTTAAAAACAGCAAGAAACAAGGTGAACAAGGCTATGCTGGTCCAGCAGGTGGTAAAGATCAAAAGTGAAATAAATCAAAGAGGACGTGCAACGGTTGCAGTCTCTATTATACCAACTCAGTTATGATCTGATAGTTGGGGTTTTAACTATGGGTTTCATTACATGTTACTATTCCTCAGTGTAGACAGCTTTGAAGTGAAAACTCCCTTGATGTACAGCCTTGGAAATAAGAATTCTCAGCTAAAAGAAAACACCTCCTCCCACATGGCAAGCCTGTGCTTTTGGTTACATTTCTTCCTTTAAGATGTAGTAAAAAAAAAAAAAATTAAACATTATCATAGTTTATCATTAGTTTGCTTGCTTCTAACAAGCTGGCAAAAAGTCTTCATCTCTCATCCTTGTTCCCCCATAGAAGTTTTTTCCCAGGCAACTATTTTAATAGAGGGCATCATTTATTCTACACAGGAAAAGTAAAGCTTTCTTCAAAAGAACATGCTGTGCCTCTGTGTTCCTCACATTCCTTTAAGAAAGTTGCTCACCTGAGATTCACTACCAGTTAAATTAACATGATGGACTTGATAGGACTGCCCTTCTTAGAGCAAGCAACTGTACTGGGTGACTGTCATGCACTATTCCAAGGTAGGAGCTATGCCACATTTTGTTTTCTACCATGCAAGTTAAAAAACTTAATCGAGGACACCAGTCTCTCCTGCAGGCAACTGGGAGACACAAAGATCCTACATCATGATAACAGCTTCTCAGAATGAACAAATGGTAGAGTCCACTTTGTCTAAGCAGGTATCACTATCATTATTCGTTTACATAGGAATGAAGGTTATACTGTCTGCAATGTAGAAGAGGAGCCATTTAAGGTGTTGCTGCAGTCTTGGCCTCTGCAGACACACCACACTACAGTGTGCACAGAAACACAGCAGGGGCCAGAAAAGGAGAGGACATACCATGTACACATGAACTTTACTTCTGCTTCCCAGCAGAAACCATCACCACTGAGATGCCATGAGTGCTGCCCTGAACATTGCGGGAAGGAAAGTAAAAACAACTGCTCTGTGCTTCTTTTGTTAAGAGAGACAGTACGGAACAGGGGCAACAAGGCTCTTCTAAGAGCCAGCTACACCATAGTGGTGGGAAATTTGCTTAAAGAGAAAAAAACCCAACTTATTCCTCTCTGATACCAGAGGTTAAAGCTGAAAAGTACTAGGATTTCTTTCTTCTTCCTGGGATAATAGCATTACTCGGGAAACTCAGAGCAGTTTCTAAAATTACATTTCAGCCTTGTGTAATCGTAAGATTAATTAACTTCTGTGTTCTTTCATTGCTCCTCTGTGTATACTACAGTTTATTGACATGCAAATTTGGAGGGGGAAGAGAAATCTTCAGATGTTCAATATTTTTTTGCTGCAGAATAGGAAATGTAAAGGAGAGGTCATGCAGTAATTCCCTGTATGGGAGCCACAAGCTAATGCATTTTCCACAAATTTCAAAAAACTCTGAGTAGGTGACTTCTGCACATAAAATAATGAAAATCCAAATGAATGTCAACTAAAACTTGCCTTTACCTGTACTTCATCTTTGGAAACACATGGAGATAACTTCAAGTACAACTCACTGCTTCTCATTTGTAAAATTGATTAATCTAAATACAAAACTAAAAAGTCTTTTTCCATCTTTTTCATCCATTATTTCTACCTTAATCACTCCTACTACCTATCTTTATTCCTTATGAGGAAGAGATCAAGAAAAAATGATTGTACACTAGAAACAGCAACACTGATGGAAATAAGAAACTGTGATCTCTCCAATCACCTTGATTTGTGAATAGACAGAAATAATTGCCACTTCTGTATTCTAACAATTTTTGAGCATTAAGATGGGTAACTTCATATAGTGTTTAAACACCTTTTGTCAGATCAAGCTAGTGGCCATTTGTATCTCCTGTTTCTCTATCAGTTCTATTACCTTAGGATATTTCCAGAAACCAGAGTTTTTGCTGAAAATACTAAAAATATAGAAATAAGACATAAAAATAGTTACCATATGGTACAGAATATGCATAATGGATTTAAACATCTTACAGCACTTCGGCACTTCACATTTTGAACAGGAATCTGAAAACAAGCATATGCCACCCTAGTCTATATGCATACATATTATGGTACTGTGAAATGCTATGTCCCTACACTGGGAAATTACTAAGTCCAGTGTTTTTTCAAACTTCATTAGCCATCAGTGTCTCATCAGAAATGCACAACACTTCTCAGCCATGCACAGAAATCGTGATTCACGTTTCAGCCAAATGATAGGATGACACCACGCTGAGTACCTCTCACCAAAATGAGACGCCTGCACGTTCTTGTAGCATTAAAAGTAACACACTTGCAATGAGTTGGCAGTCCTTACAGGGTCCCTCAATCATAATCTCCTTGGTTTGAATGCATCTGCTGCTGACCTTCACAGTGATGTAAAACCATGCTATTTATTTTCTCTGCATTTAGGATATGTCCAATGCTAAAATGTTATTCTTTCACTGCTCAATCTGTGAACTAACTCTCCAAAGTAATGCAAAGCTCTACTTATTTGGCATTTACTTGGCTGGAAGAAGAGGATTGGGAAAACAGCCACTGAGAGCTACAGAATGTTTCAAGTAGGGAAATATTAAACAGCAAGCATATAAGTAACGGAAACACAACACACACTTTTAATTCAGGGCTCTAGTATATATCAGAGATGTTTCTATCATATTTCTAGCAGATAATTTCCAACCCATCTTGCACACTTTATTGGCAACAGTCTCCTTAATGCATCACTAACCACAGATGGCAGGACTCCAGCCTCATATGCAAGATTTTGAGATACAACATATAAATAAACCTTTCAGTACCCTAGAGCAGAGCTGTGAAAACTTTTTTTCATAGTGAGTGCTACTTAATGTATTTAGCTTGAAAGGCAATGTCTCTCTAAATAAAGGATGAAAGAAAGGACAACATGATCATACATTGAAGCAACAAGTCTTTCCATACACAAACTAGCCCTGTATTTACTCCCAATGACACTATCCTCAACTTTTCAGGATCCATCTGTGAGACTGTGATTCATGTACTTAAAAATCAAGTTCTAAAGTAATTTCATATTTTTTATTTGTAAGAACACTTATTATCAAATAAATTACTGTCTCCAAAAGCCAGGTGAGAAGAATTATTTTGACTGCAAAGGAAAATGAAATGTTTTCTTCTGGACATACCAAAGGTCAAGAGTTAGGGCTGGGACAGCCACTAGATGACTGGCAGATGTTCTCTACTAACAGCTCTCCCTCCCCAAAAAGGGAAAAGAAATTACTTACCCTCTGCTGAGGGAGTCTTATGGACCAGAAAAGAAAATGAAAACTGCTTTCATGAAAATAATAACAATATAATTTAATCCTAACCCTGATGGCAATTATGTCACTGCTGCCACTGATGCTGTGGGCAGGTAATTGGAGGTCCCAGACTGGACGTAGTGATAGAGGGGACTTGAGTGTAGGAGCTGGACTCCATAACTGGATTCAGGAATGCACAGGCTGGAACAGGGTCCTCCCTGGATGCTGGGCACTGAAGAAAAGGGCTTGACTCTCATGAACCCTCAGATTTACACCAAATACCATGTATATGGGGTGGTAATAACTCGTTGCTCAGTGTAGAGTCACATGTCCTCCCTGCAGGTGTGGTCTCTACCTAACTGCACCCCATTCCGTGGGACACAACATTTAGCTATGACTTTGGTTCTCACAGAAGAAAATGTAAGTAAGGACCCTTCTGCATCTCTGACCTTTGTAGTCTCTGTAAGCATCAACTGTTATCATTTATAGAAGCAGCCACTGCCTGCACAAATAGGCCATTAACTGCAGAAAGTGCATCTAGTTAGACTGAGATGAAAAGTGGTATCACTGAATAGAATTAGTTCTGTTCTAACTCAAACTAGGACACCAAAACATTGGGTTTTTACATGAGATTACCTTATGGCCTCCCTTTACAGATCTGCAAATTATACAGTTTCTATCTGCTTTCATTTTTATGAGGCTTAAAACATACACTTTTCTTTATCAAACAACTGTGATTATGTGAAGGATTTCATATTTATGAAGCACTGTAAGGAAAGCAGTTAACTAGCTCACTGCTTCCATGGCATATCAGCAAAGAAAGGAGAGCAATGGACAGCAGCATCAGTTTGCAGTTCCTTAACAGAAAACATTTGACACCAGCTGAAGGTTTGTCTCATCAATTTCAAAAACATTTTTGAACAAACAGCATCTAGTGAAAAGATATATCAAGCAACAAAACCAAGCAGTATGAGAGCATTTAGAAGTTAATTATATAGAACAGAATTTCACTTGAAGGGCTCTCGGTCTCTCTTCAACTGTCTCTCATCAGTATGACTCTGGGTAATAAGCAGGGAGGGAGAGGGAAGAATTTAGGAATATTTTATAGTATTTTCTTTTTTTAAGAGGACTGAGCATTCACATCAGCAAATCTGAAAGCTGTTATGGGGAAATTCATATCCTGGGAAGAATCTTAATTAAGAAGCACCAACAGTTGTTAAGCACATATCTGGCATAAAGTTTACTATTTCAGCTGCAGAGAAACCAACAAGATTTCTCCTGAAAACAGTTTTCCAAGTGTGACATACCATGTCTTGTATGTTCAACATTAAATGGCAGAAATATGTTAAAATTCAGCACAAATTGGACATTTGGTAAGAAGACTATTCTCTCTGAAATGAAAAAATTGAGGCATGCACTTATAAACACGAATACAATACAGATTGTATAGCTTCTGAAAACATTACTCCTAACATAGGAGAGCAATCACTTTAGTCTTACTATCATGGAGCCCTTCTGCATTCTCATGCAGTAAAACAGCTCCCTAAACATGGTCTACACTGCAGACACAATCACAGAATCATAAAATCTTTTGGTTTGGAAGGGACCTTCAAAAGTCAGATGGTCTCATTTGCACTTGTGATTAATTCTGGTGGAGGGAGAATGTACCAGTTGCACTGCTGTTAATTCTTCCTGTTCAGTTGGATCGTAGATCAGCATCACTGGTGTCCTGCCAGACAGCAGAAGTGCAACAATATCTGGCGACTCAAGAGACTTAGAATAATTGGTGGAAATATACCAGCTCCAAAATGACTGAAGATCTGGCTCCTGTTCAGTTGTCAAATGAAGTGTTATCTTAATTACAGGGTTTAGGCTTTTCTCTGAGCATGGTAGGTATGGAGGTTTTTTTCTTCTTTTTCTGTACAGCTACTGAATCCCAACTGTTACAGGATTACCTTTTCATATCTTAATACTCCAGGCAACACAGTCATAGAGAAGCTGCCGCTTGAGGAAAAGCAATGCAGAAAGGATGATTGCCAGAGGTAAACAACATAATGAGCAACAATTCTGCAAGTAATACAGAGAATGCTCCCATGAACTGATAACGCTGGTGTTCTCTGTATGCATCATTTCAATTTATATAATTGCTAAATTTGTTAATTAAAAGCAGCCTATAAGAAAAATAAGGACATAAAAAAACCTGTAGATTGTAGTGTTTTACGAATCAAGTAGGACACACTACTGCCTCAGGTATTCAATTCCCATTTTCCCCATCTCTGGGGAGATGTTTGTTACACTGCTTTTGTACTGCTGCGATCTTGCTGGTATCTGCAGGCACACTGAGAATTCCCATCAATGTGAGCTGCACAATCAGTGCATATGGAAGGGAATTTCATTGGGGATATGTGGGCAGGAAAGACTGAAATTAGCAAATCTGATTTCTCAAGAAGAGGGCCAAAGCCAATTAGTCAAAATCATAAAGATTATTGCATTATATTATTTTATATAGGATAGACTTTCACTGAAACTACAAACCCTGAAAAGCATTGCCAGAAGCCTTAGTAAGTAACATGCCAAACCCACCTCGCATAAATTAGGAACTAAACAACTTTTACTTCCTGTTTAAACATAATTTTTATTATATTTTTCTACAAGAAATATTGGCCTTATAAGACTCAATTAGAACCAGTTTAATTGTATTATTAGATTAACAGTGTAATACAAACAACAGAGATTTCTAGACAAATTCTAAACTCTGCTTTAGAAAGAGCACACTCATATAATGATTTCAGGTGATGCAGAACTTTGCTAAAGTCTTCATAGAGTCACTGTTAAAGATTTAGGCCCTATTTCTGACTTAAACTTGTCCCTCCATTGAATCTCTTTTTGATTTTATCTGATTAAAGCATCCCAGATTAATTATATTGAT
Organism: Upupa epops; assembly: GCA_013397515.1. Taxonomy (NCBI): domain Eukaryota; kingdom Metazoa; phylum Chordata; class Aves; order Bucerotiformes; family Upupidae; genus Upupa; species Upupa epops. Next base: position 15,423 of record VZRI01005448.1, read on the forward strand.
TTGAGAAAATCTGGAATAACTGAAAGTGATGATCTGAATGTATTAGCTCAGCTTTGTTTTTGAGCAGAACACATCGTATGGAAATGTAGAAAGTATTTATCTTCCCTTTGGAATGCAGATTAATTTGATCAACACTAGAGACAGGCAGTGATGTCTGCTATAGAGCATTGCTAATGCCTGCAGCAATGATTGTTCAATTGAAAAGGAACTACCTATTTAGCCTCAACATCTGTCTTAACAGAAAATCTGTATAATAACTGTTCCACTAATGCCCACATATCACATTGGACACACTATTTTCTGTATTTCTAGTAAACTTTGTGAAACTACTGACTTGGTTCTCTAGCTGTGAAATTAGCAACATGTATGCTATTCGTGCTAACTGCAACTAGACAAACATCAAGATCAGTCTGGAACAGTCATCAGTTGAAAAGGAAAAGCATCAGTGAGCAGAAGAATAAGTAATAAAATGAGTTCTTTGTACACTGCTTGGCTTTCCTGCATCTCAAGTACTGGGTTCAGTTTTGGGTGCCTCAATACTAGGAGCTGAGGAGCTCCTAGTGCACTCTGAGGAGCTAGAGTGGGTCTAAAGAAGGGCAACAAGTTTGGTGAAGAGTCTGGAGATCAAGCCTTATAGAAGCAACTGAGGAAACTGAGGCTGGATACTCTGAAGAAAACAAAATTTCAGGGGAGACTTTATTGCTGTCTACAACTGCCTGAAAGGAGGATGTAGAGAGGCAAGTTATAAGTAAAAATTAAGAGGAAATAGGACAAGAGGAAATGGTCTCAAGTTCCTACAGAGGAAATTTAGGTTAGACATTAGGAAAAACTTCATTGAAAGGGTCACCAAGCACTAGAATAGGCTGTCCAGGGAGGGGGATGAATCACGATCCCTAGACATGTTTAAGAGTCATGGAGATATGAAGGTAAGGGATATGGTATAGCAGAGAGCCTGGTACAGTTAGGCTAATGGTTGGACTAGATCATCTGAAAAGTGTTTCACAATCTGAACAACTCTATGATTCTGTGATAACTTCATGTAAACCCCACTTCTGTCATCTTGGCCCCTCTGTGTCTCAGACAAACAACCTACATTTTTACTCAATTAAGACTTACAGTTCTTTGATTAAAATAGCTACAACTTCAGTAAAGGATGACGTCTCCCTTATCTTAAAGCTCATGGTATTATGCAGTGCCTCTACTCCATTGAGCTCTATAAAGCCATGTCATACCACATAGAATTATTTCACCAAACAACATTGCGTATCATCCGTAATGCATTGCACTGCCTTCTTACAAAATGCTACATGTTTAATATGTCCAAAGGCACAAAGAAAGCAAATCGTTTTACCTGAGGGATGGTAAGCTCTGTGCTCCACTGACAGAATTGTAAGCAATCATGCACACTTATGAAATACATTTTTCCTGTTTCTTCATTCTTGGGGGTAAAAAAATAATAAAAAATGCTAGCTTCTACAGCCTGCAAAAATGTATTTTATAAACTTCAATTTCTGTTAGCTTTTCAGCCCTCAAAGTCAGGATTCCCTATAATGTAGGGTTAAGTACTATCCAAAGACATCACACTGCATGGTAGTATGTAACCCAAAGTCAAGAAATGCAAAGGGAATGTCATGTCATTTTTTGTCAGCAAGTTTGCTGATGACACAAAGCTGAGTAGTGTCACCCCAGCAGACAGTATTGCCATTCAGCGAGACCTGGACAGGTTACAGAGCTGGGCAGAGAGAAACTTAATGAGGTACAACAAGGGTCAGTGTAGAGACTGGCATCTGGGCAAAAACAACCCCAGGGACCAGGATAGG
>VZRI01005448.1:17654-70939 GCA_013397515.1 Upupa epops
GGCAGGGGGATTGGACTAGATGATCTTTAAGGCCTCTTCCGATCCCTAATGATTCTATGTCATAACATTGAATTAAAAAGGTGTTGTTTCTGTCAGGTGAGAAGTCCAAACTATAAATTTAACTTCCTGATTCACAGAATCAGAGCAGTCTTAATAATGGCAATATCTGAAAAATCCCACAGAAATATAATCCGAGGAAATAAACATAGTCTTCATTCTAAAGCATAACTATCAGTGACATTTATTTGCAGCCTTCCTCCTTCCTCTGTACATATGTCACAGCTCATGGTAAAGCATTAGAAGGGAGAAATGCTAAATGGGTCGTTCCCTGCCTTAGATTATAAGGAACAAGCATGCTCAGGGACCAGCCTGCATGTATAGACAAACACCAACTACAGCAGCAAAAGCAAATTGTATGGAGGCAACCTTGGGGAATCCAGTCTCCCTGGCAACTACTTCTTCTTTCAAGGCACAATGCATTTACTTCCTCCACAAAGCAGGTTAGTAGCCAACCCTTTAATTTTATTTTGACAAATGTCACATTAAACATTTAGAAACGGAAGAAAAAAACCCACAGAGATACATGAGTGGTCTCTGTTGTTTTAACCTTTTGTAAGTCTCCCTCCCCTGCTACATGCAGATGTGCTGTAGCTTCTTTCAGTTTTGGTTAACCAATCTGATACACGAGAAAGGGAACATTAAACTTCAGAAGGTGACCTTAACACCTCACACTCACAGCTTGTTAGAAGTCATTACAAAAATTGTCTTCAAGACAGTGCAGCAGTTTAGTATGTGGAAATATTTTGAGCTGGGTCTTACGTTGTATTTAGACTCCAACCTGAAATGACTTTAAGACAACTGCATGAGAGACCAGTCAGTAAACCTTTTGCCAAAGACATAATCCTTATTCTTAGAATCAAGACTTCAAACAGAATTAGTGGATTGTTTGGTCAGTACTAAAATCAATAAAATCATCTCTCTTCAGTCTGCAATTTATTGAAACAGAAAAATAAGAGAATTTCTATGGAACATCTTTTACAAGTTATCTCTATCAAAACTAAAGGTATATACAGTCAAACTTACTCAGTAGGATTTGGATGGACTATGGTTAGACCATAGCAAAACAAAAATTCAAGGCATCAAAAAATTCAAGGAACACTACTAAATAGCCCTCTACAGTAATATGTGGCCAGAATTCATTCATAGATTATGTACCTATTCTGATCTCCACAGAGGAAAATCTGATGCACATGAGGTGGGTAAGAGTCTTCACTCAAGTAAAAATTTTAGAGCTTAGATGTGGCAAGAGGAAGGATTTGCTTGCTAGAAGAAAAAACATACATATTCTTCTAGTTGAGTAAGAAATTAATTTTTTGGAAAATTATATTCCAAAAAAATGTTCTTTTTTACCCTTACCTTCAATTGAAATGCATTGTGCATCCTCCCTTCATAGTTGGAAGGCACCCCAAGTGCTTTGAAGTTCATCAGCCTAATGAGAAAGTCCATAGAGCTCAGGCTACTGCATACTTAGCAGCTCTTAAAAAGGAGAACCATTTGTAAACCTAAAGAGTTGGTTATCCAGATACAAATTTAAATTAATTTACTAGCTCTGCTGCTGACATAACTCATTGGAGTCAGAGAACAAGATTTATTCATAACAAGGAAAGGTATTACAGAAGTCTTTGTTTTGATTCACTGCAGCAAGGAATATGATATACCTACAGCAAAAACAAAGCACAGCTTTTATAACAGTTTTGTAATCCTGGCATCAGATGTAGGCAATTACTGCACTATCTGAATGCTTTAAGGATTTCAGTATGACTCTCCCAGCCTGAATAAAGGAGTGCATTTTTTAAATGATCTACCAATGTTTTAATAAAAAATAAGCCTTATTTACTGTATTATATTTCTAGCCTTATACAGGATTTTATCTTCTATTGAATGTCACAGATTTAGACATAGTCCCATAACTAAGGACTGTTTTCTAGTGATACTAAAACACACTGCAAATAATCTATGTCTGGGAAACATTTCTCATGGCCTGTAAACCAGTTACTCCCTTAAATTCTGAATTTCATTTTCTAATCTAAAAGTACAAGAACCACTTATTTACACCATTAGGTTGTCCTAGTAAATACATAAATTTGGATCACATGAGGGAAGGGAAAGTATATTTTCATGCTGCAGGCCCTCACAAAGCACTTTTGCTGCCTGCATGTCTTCCAACACTTGCATTTTCATGGCTTGGTTTTCCTGTGCTCCTAATTATATTGCAGCTGAATTCCTTAAGAGAAAAAGAATTTGGAAGAAACAGACTGCTCAAAGACAAGGGCAGCAATTAAGCTGGAAACGCCTGCTTTTTCTTCAGCATAAATTGGAGCATAATTATACAAGTGATATTTCTACCATACCACTTCATTATCTTTGTGCCAACACAGAGGGTTTCTATTCCTGTTGGACAGAGGTACCCTAGTCAATATAAGCTGTGCCAGCATGGAAGATTTGAAGCTGCCCAGAAATTGCAAACGCAAATATAAAAGGACTGAAAACAAAAAATTAAAAGAAACATTTACAGTTATGGATGTTTCACGAATATCTAAGATTACATGAAGAGAAAGCTAGCAGAACTACCCCAAAACCCATCTACAGGATGCAATTTCTTTCTGGTAATTTCAGAGTGTGTTGTCTTTCAGTTTCCTATGGTGCACATAAAACTGAACTCTGAAGTTTGCAGACCATGACAAAGGAATGCTAAATTAAGGTACTGATATTGAGTGTACTAAAGGGTAAGGAAGGGAATGTAATAAAAAGTCACTCCAATTGGTCCACTGATGTCAGCAGTCTTTCAGCTAGATTCTGAGTGCCTACACAGTATAAAGTGGGATAGGCATTAAAATGACACTCAAGCAGCAGCAATAAGATGCACAGTAGCCACCTCCACTCACACAGGTTACTATATTCAGAAGCACTTTGTGACAAGCTGTGAGGCTTTCAAGTGCGATATACATAATTAAGTCTATATTTTGCTCTAGTGCAATGTAAATGTGTATGCGTGTGTGAGAGTATATATATCTGTACTGGAGTATTCATACTCCAAAATAATCTTGATAAAATATGGCTGATGCTGCAGTTTCACTGTAGACAGGTGAACACAGAGCAGTAAAGGCCTATCTACAGTTAAACATGGCACCTTGCCTTTCTGAGACATATCTAAATTTGGTTAGAGAGTGGATTGCTAGTAGCTCCCTAGAGTGCCCTGTGACAATAGAAATAAAGTGATAATTTCAATAACTGCAATATGTATAATTCAAGAGGCTTCAAGCATATATGCCACTTGTCATTACATTTTTAACTATCCAGATAGAATTAGATCATGAGACTGGATGAGACATTTGAAAAAGCTCACTTCTGCTGCGGGCTGTTAAGACAACACATAAAACTTACTGAAAAACAAGCTCTTCTCTAGAAATATAAAAGTAAACTTACATAGAGTAATTTCAACTTCACTGTTCTGATCTTGAATTATTAGTCTTGATATCACAACATAAAGTTTTCAAGAAAAAATATGCACTGAATGAGTGAGTGAATCCCACCTGCTCATATTTTCCCATTTATTCATGTAGTTTTCTTATTTTTACAGGTGAGCATAGGTATTTGCTTTTTCAGAATGGGAAATGCTACTAAGAATAGTAACCCATGCTGTCGAACTGCAAATTAAACTGTAGGAATTGTTAACAGAAACTGTAGGGCTTCTTTATAAGTTTGTCTTGGCTTTTTGCTCCTTTTTTCAAGTTTATCTCCTCAGTTTGTATGCTAAATATGTAATTAAAGTCACAGCATTCCACAGATGCCACTGTGTAAAAAGACCAGAGGAATTAAAAGGGGAGAAGAAAGGAAGAAAATTTCATTTTAAATATTCACAAGTAGATAGTAGACCATGAAACAGTTGGGGAATAAAGAGTAGGGTGTCTTGGATGGCATAAATAGTCTATCCTCTTCATCCAGCTGACCAGGGGCTGGGACACTGTAGTACTAACACTATTGGAAGTATTTGAGAAGCTCAGTTAGGTCTGCATCACTCAGCAATCTGTGAGTTTGACTGTGGCAGGAATGAAGGTATTGGCACTTTACATGGTAAAAATACAGTTTCTGTGTATCAAGATCACTTTTCTATTCACTTCAGTCAGCATGAAATCAAGCTCTGAAGTTAACTGGCTGAACATCCTTCTTCATTTTGAATTAACGTCACTTTGGACTGGTCACTTCTTTTGAGGACTAACTTTGTAAAGAAGACGACTGAAGGAAAGTGTAGGAATAATTTTCCACATTTACTACTGAAAACAAAAAGTAAATCAGTTATTCTTTGTGTGAATTAAGTACAAAGTAGAAATAAGGAGATTAAAGTGCATCAAGGGGAATTTATATTGGATTTTGCCTCACTTTCTAACAATTAAGGCAGTGAACATGGATACAAATCACTCAGGGTCACTACGTGATATCCATCATTGCAAGTTTCCAAGAGCAGGTTAGACAACCATTGAGAAAACACTTTAGATACAGTTGATTCTGATTTAGGAAAAGATGATGGAATATTGGAATAAGAGTTCTTTGAATCCCTCCTGATTCAAATGCTTAAGGCTGTGATGTCCTAGGATGAAAAAGAACATCATGATGGATATTTGGTGAGGTATTTTCCATAACATAACATAATGCACAAAAAATATAGCCATGAACAGATGCAATTCTCATCTTTGCTTTAAGTTGTAATCACTGCTAATTTGTCTGAGAAAAAGAAAGTTAAAATTTTGTAATTATGATGACCACCTCCAATAAAACAGCAGCTCAGGATGTAGAGGAATTTTAATTGGAGTGATTCTTAAACTTCAAAACTCATCACACTTACCTGTTAGTATTCTAAACACAGTTATATACTCACAGATTGACTGTGACCCTGTCTGAGCATTCTGCCAAGTCAACAATGGGGCAAATGTGTTGCTGTTGCTATATACAGCTCAAGGGCTGAATTAGACAATACTGTGCTCATAGAAAATTTCTCTTTATTTTTCTGTACTGTCCATGCATCCATGAATGATGCCTTATTATTTGTGGTAGGAACATCCCAGAGATGCCGCTCTCTTCCCTTCCAGGCCTGATTAATATGCAGTGTCTGCAGTGTGGTGACATGACAACTGCTCAGATTTCTATTGGTCATTTCTTTCGTCAAAGTCATGATGTTGTTTTCATTATTATACTATCTAGAGGTTGTAAATAGAAGTAATACCATTCTAAGCACTGGGTAAATTCTCTATTCACAACTATTTATCATGTCTATTTTTTACTTTTTTTTCTTCACATTTTCTTTTCTAATAAGGCTACAAAATACAGTCTCTTTCAGGAGTTTCATTTCACTACAACTCCACTGATGTCACTCAAAGAAAACTGAATATAGCAGGTGTCCAGGAACAAAGTTATCATCTTTTAGGCCTATTGCATGACTCCTGTGAGCTTCAGTGAGTGAAAGTTTAATCAGGACTTCTAATACTACAGCTTTCACAGGCATTTATCTGTTGCGTTATCCTTGTTACACTAGAGTTTCCACTATTTGTCTAGTGGTAACTGAATATGCTATTTTACTATCAAGAGTTTCATCGTTACCCGCACATGTAAGAAAATCCTGGCAGCTGGAACAGGTTACGGTCTATGGATTTAAGATTTCCTTAAGGAAAAATTTCCCATGTCTAAACCTAAATTACAGAGAAAAACTTGAAAGAGACAAATCAACCAGCACCTAAACCCAAGGATTATTAGGTAGGATTTTATTTATTTTTAAAATAAGTAAATAAATAAACAGGTTTATTTATTTTTAAAATCTGATAGCCTCTGAATGTCTCAATTTGACATTGCTAATAGAAAAACCTGGTGTCCGGCTAATTAGTACCTAATTTGGATCTGTCCAACACCGCGCCTCTGACATTGAACAGAGGCCTTGTCACGCATACGGGATGAGATTTCTGTAAATCTATGACAATGCAAATAAAAAAAATGTTTATCCTGCACTTATAACGTCTATGTTCCAGTGGGTCATTACTAGTATCACTGAACCTAACTAATACCCTATAAATAACAAAATAATGCAGTTGTAGTGGTAAAAATTTTACTTTAAATAAATTAATAATTTATATAACTGTCAACCACATAACGCTCTGTAACCAACAATTCCATTCGGCTTCCCTACTGGGCAAGATTATTATTCCTATTTCAGAGCAAAGTCACATGAGAAGATGGAACTAGACACAGAATAGTCAGGTTCTAAGTGTGTATATAACCGAGTCTTTATCCCCCTTTTCATTCTTCCTTTATGTTTGCTCAGAAAAAAATCAAGCAGGCATTCTCACCATCTCATACCTTTTGGCCCAATGCACTAAAATATCTTCTCTTTTTTGCTTATAAATAGCAAGAGCTTCATATAGTGAAGATTATTTTTACTTTAAGATTAAAAAGTCTTTCTAGGTTGTTACTTTAAGACAGCACACTCAGCTCAAGATGTTGCTGGCAGCATGCCATTCAGAGGTATTCAAACCTCCCATGAGCTACTTTGGAACAAGTACAGTATGCAGTGTTTTTTTCAATAGGATTTTAGCTTGAAAACGTAAAAAGGCGGTGCTGTAGAGTATTCTAATTTACAAAAAGGTCCTAAGCAGCTAATCCAAATGCCTTCAGGATTATAAAATTTATCTTCCCCCACACTGAAATGGTAAAATGAGCAATAGCTCATAAAGTAATAGTAGTGTTGGAATCCATTCATTCTCTGATGACCTTCTACTGGCATTGAACTTCGTTTGGCACTACAAAGCAGAAGCATACCAACAACGCTTACTGATTAAATACATAAGCGCAACCTGCCTTTTGGAACACTTTGTACCTTTTACACATGTTCTGTTTTGTCTGATAGCTCACAAATTTTTCTGTTACTTCTCTGCTAGTAGAAAAATCCTAATTTTTAATAATTTGGGCAGCTTTTTGTATCACCTTAAAACTGTCTTTATAGCTTGCTTAAAGCTTAAAAAAAATGATCATATTCCTTGCAGAAATTCCACAACATTAAGCTGTTAGCATTCAAAAACCTAATTTAAAACTCCAGAACTCATTTTCACCTGCTACACCGTGAAAACTATTATCATAGATAACAAATTATGCTTTGCAAAACTTCATATTTTGTAGCCTATTTTGCCTGAAATAGTATTATATTAGAAGATTTAACTCATTAAGCACAAAATGTAAGTGGTCCATGCTCACTTACTGCCTAGCATAATTAGATTTCCCTTCTTTTTCTTAAGTTCAAATAAATTTTCAAAATAATGTTTGTTTATGTCTACTGATATAATGAAATAAGATTAAAGGTCACCTAATATTCTAGCCAAAGAGCTCTTTTAATGCTTATAAGATGAAGAGCCCACAGATAACAAAAAAAAAAACCCAGAAAATAAGGTTTTTTACACTGCCTTTAAATGTGCCAAACATATGACTAAAAATAGAAAATACCAGCAAGACAGACTGATAAAATAAATGGTGTTTGAGGCTGCATGACTGTATGTATTCCACTAGGAACATCCTTATTATTTTCAGGAATATAAAACAATACCATGAGTTTTGAAAATGAAGAATAAACCTCAGTATTGAACAAGAAGATATTCTTAACCTCCTAAGGCTTTAATTCAATAGGGTCTACCAGGTTCTATTTCCAGATAGTGCACCAGACCTGGTTCATAACACAGTTCATTGTTTCCACTGAAAGGATTAATTTTACTTGTGATTCTTACTGATTTTACCACATTTGGATAAAATGATTGTAGTCTGAAACGTTACACCATTGAGTTTGTAATGTTGCCACACAGAACTCAACTGTCCATGAATGACAAAGGGTAAGAGATACGTCAAACTGCTTACTGGTGATTTAGGCAGTACAAGAATACCAACAGACTATAGTCCTGCTCATGTTCTTGGTTTGTGTAGTCTATTTTCTACCTATTTTGAACAGAGAACAGTTTTTTGAGCTGCACATAAATGTAAACTTGAGGTTTTCATTATTGTGCTCATTTTATCTTAATCATAGAATTATGGAATCGATCAGGGATTGGAAAGGACCTCAAAAGATCATCTAGTCCAATCTCCCTGCCACAGCAAGGTCACCTAGACCAAGTCATATAGGAACAGATCCAGGCAGGTCTTGAACTTCTTCAGAGAAGGAGACTCCACAACCCCCCTGGGCAGCCTGTTCCAATTCTCCATTACCCTCAACGTGATGAAGTTACTACTGATATTTAAATGGAACCTCCTCTGTTCCAGCTTGCACCCGTTGCCTCTTGTCCTGTCACTAGATGACCTTGAGAAGAGCCTGGCTCCATCCTCCTGACACCCACCCCTCACATATTTAGACATATTAATGAGGTCACCCCTCAGCCTCCATTTTATCTTAATGTCAATTTGATGTCAATTTTATCTTAATGACAATTTGGCTGCTGGTTATGTTCTGTCACACAATTTGCTAAGGTATCTAGAATGTCAAGCTAGATACTGCTTTTTAGCACAGAGCATGTCTACCAAGCATTCAAGGCCAGGCTGAATAGGGCTCTGGGCAACATGGTCTAGTGAAAGGTAGCCCTGCCCATGACAGGAACTATGAGGTTCCTTCCAAACTGAAGCATTCTATGATTCTGTGATTTTTCTTTTAATTATACCACTTAGACATTAATAGTTTGACAACTGTGAGTTTCAAAGAAAGGTGTGCCTATGTCCTTGCCTTGAGTCTTCTATCTCTCTCTGTGGCCAAGGGTTCAGTGTTTCAAAATCATCCATATGCTCCTGTGCTAATTCTATTATAGTTATGCTCCCTCCTAATCTGTAGGTTTCCATATGTGCACTTCTTCCCAACAGTAAGAAAGGAAACTTCTCATCAGAGATGACTTAAGACAGCCCAACTATATGAGCTATTAGACAGAAAGGTAGATTCAGAAGCATCTATTCTGCAAAGCTGCACTCCATTCTGGTTTACCTGTAATCTCACCACCACCACGTTTGTTTTCTGAATAATCACTTGGCAAGCCAACAGTCCATGCTGTAAGTGTGGCTCATGAAGTATGCAAGCACATATATGCTTCAGAGATCTATAACATGTTGTAAAACCAGGTCTGTGTGTTTACTCACGTCCTATCTTCAGGAGGTATAAAACAATATGAAGTAAATCTTGAATTACTTACAACAGAGCAAATACATCCTCACATAACTCATCCAATCAAATACAATCTTTTTCTTCCAGGCAACTGTATTCCTGGAAGCTAATGCAGTTCTATACAAAACTGAGCATTTTCTGAAGCCATTTATTCCATTTAGTGTCTTACAACGGTGTAACTCCTACCTCTGAAAGAAACCAGCAAATTTTGCAGATCTGAGTTTGAAAAACCTTGTGAAGACTTACATCTGATGTTGTATCTGTAAGTTAATTTGACATTGCTGCTAGAGGAAAAGTCAAACTGACAAACTGCTACCCAGTGAGATTACTCGTTAATGGTTAAGTTTTGACACATATGGCCAAAATACACCATTTTAATGTTGGAATAAAATGTTAAAAATTAAAAGCTACTATGCAGGTTAAGCCAAACTGGTGACTTAACAAGTTCAACATTCTACTGCTATCACAGAACTGTCACTAGTGCCAGAGAACAGATTTCTGTTTTGGTCAGTCCTGTTATCTTACCTATAGGAGGAAGGATCAAATAAGGGGAAAAAAAACGGTAAAACAACCACTGTCATGTTATGCCATTCCATTGTCATAGAAAAATAAATACAAAATCAACTAAACTCCAAAAAATTTTTCTCTGGGAGAGGAACAACACTAGTAATTGAAGCTATAACCCCCAAATATCTAAGCATTTGGGTCTAGAGCACTCTCTATCATAAAGGGAGGGTTATTTACTATAGAGGAATGAAGAACAGGGCCTATTTATCTGTAGATGTGCAAACAGACAGACAAAAAAAAAGATAGTAATAATTTTGTGCTTCATAGTCGACTCTTCTACTGGTCTTCTATGTCCGGTCCAAGTCAAAAAAATGCCAGCACTGTATATTGTTCAGTTGTGTCTGTGTCTGTCCCAATAAGGATATTAAAACCCATCCAGCATTCCCCTACCTTTTTCATAGACATAAGAACATTAAAAATTGCACCATCACTGGTCACAGCTTGTACCACCGTCTGGTCTAGAACAGCATGTGATGGAAATATCTAGGTGCCTTATGGTCCTTTAGGAACTAGTACCTACTAAATTTATTTCTCTGAACAACATTGCTGTGAAATCTAAAAAAGTGTTTGAAACACAACTGTGAGACATTGTGTTCTTTCCACTCTGTATCAAAAATTAGATTTGAGTGATTATTTTGGTTTGGATAACCTGAATAGCCATTTACATTTCTCATTTGGTCCATGACATTATGTAAGGGCAAAATCCCTATTGTGTAAGCCAAACACCTCAAGGATAGCTTGTTTATTCCCATTTCTAATCTTTTCTTTTTCTATCTTCATGTAATATGCTGAGACCTAGAACGGCAATCAGATTCTTTTCTTATGTATTCAACAAAAACCTCAAGATGTACATTGATTTCTGCCCCTCTCTCAAGAGGATCAAAGATGTCTGCTCTGTTAAACAAGATGCTCTAGTTTTGTAGTCATGTTGTCTGAGTCACAATTATTTATTCGCCTTTTACAGTTTAACACAAAATTTTTTATGAATACTAGGATTCTTCCCTTTTCAAAGGTTCAACATAACAAAAGAACATATTTCTAACAGTGGTATAATGTTAGTAAAAAAACACAGTAAAAGCTTCCATTTTACTTCTAAGAGTTAATGTTTCATTTAAATACTAAATCCATTTGAAAAGGTGAAAAGAGCATGATATTAAAATGTCTCTGTTAATGTACTTTGCCTAATAACCCCATTTATCATAGTCTACAGTTCAGAAGCATTAGTAGCAGTTAAGTAGACAACCATAAACTGACAAAAAGACTTGAGTATTCAGTATAAATAAGGCTCCACATCACATTGAATTTATATTAAAAATTTCTCAATGATTTCAAGAAGATCTTGTACACACACAACTGGAAAAGTAAGAATAGGTTCTAAATTAGCTCAATGAATTCTATATGCCTTACTTATCATAATGCACTACACCAATAAACTGCTAGTATAATCAAACTGGTGCCAAAGCTCCCATTGTCTTTAATAAGCTTTTCCATTTACAAGGAAATGCAGTCTCATGTGGGCAGGAAGGAGGTAGAAACAGAATACTTAATGAAAAGTATTAGTCTGATGCATCAAAGTTTCTTCTGGGTCCACGGAAGAAACCAATACAGTAATGGCCAAAACATGGTAATTTATATTGTCATCTAAAAGCTCTCTGGTAGGAAAAGTTCAATAAGCTTTACCTCTTAATAAAAACCTCATTAGCTTGATTTGACTTCCATTGTCAATGTTGTTTTCACCATTCCTATCTTAACAAGTCACTGTTCTTCCACTGTCTTCTCTGGGTTACCACATCAACAGTTTTACTGTGAAATTGCAAGAGAAACAAGGAAGCTCCTACATTTCAGGCTCTGTAGATAGGCTTTATCTAATACTTCAGTCTTTAATGACTAAATTATTATACCATTTGTGTGCAACAATGGAGTTATTCAAGTCAACAGCAGCATTATATTTTCACAAAATGGACTACTTTGCCATTAAACAGTAGCAAAGTGACTCTGGGGTACTTGCAGTGCTGTGTCCAAAACCTGGTACCAAAATTTGTCAAAAAGTTTGGTTCATCAGTTTTGCAAAAGGAAAGCATTTATGCCAGAAAGTGTTTGCTCATTCAATCGGAAGTTCTGAGTGTACCTACTTAACTCTTGATTTGAGAAAATGTTTGGGGTACACGTACTGGGTTTATAATGGCTATGTTTTTGTAGCAGGAGGGCTGCAGGGGTGGCTTGTGCAGGATGTCAACAGCTTTCCCAATGCCCAACAAAGACAGTGCCAGCCAGATCCAAAACAAACCCATAACTGTCAAAGACAGCCCATCAGAGACAGGGTCAGTATCTCGGTGGTAACATATTTAAGAAGGTATAAAACTGCTGTGCAAGAACATCAGGGAGACAGGAGTGAGAATACATGAGAAAAGCAACTCTGCAGACCACCAAGGTCAGTGAAGAAAAAAGATGAGGCAATGCTCCAGGTACCTGAACAGAGTGTCTTTCCTATAACAGTGGTGAAGACCAGAGGCAGACTGATCCCCTGCTGCCCATGGAGGTCCGCAGATCAGGTAGATATGCTCCAGGCTGTGCACAGGCTGTGCATAGGCTATGACCCTGTGGACAGCCTGTGCTGGAACAAGTTTTCTGGCAGGGCCTGTGATGCTGAAGGCAACTCTCACTGGAGTAGCAAGTTCACAAAGGACTGTACAAACATGTGGTAAGGTTGCATGTTGTGAAGGACTGTAGCCCAAGGCAAGCATCCACACTGGAGAAGTTCATGGAGAATTGCCTCACATGAGAGAGACCCCACACTGGACCAGAAGAAGAGCATGAAGAAGGAGCAGCAGAGAAAATGTGATGAATTGACTGCAACCTCTATTCCCTATCTCCCTGTGCCACTGAGGGCAAGGAGGTAGAGAATACAGGAGTAAAGCTAGGCCTGGGAAGAAGTGAAGGGTTGGGGGAAGGTGGTTTTAGATTTGTTCTCATTTCCTATTATCTTACTTAAGTATTAACTGGCGATAGATTAAAATAATTTCTCTAACTCAAGGCTGGTTTGCCTGTGACAGTAATTGCTGAGTGCCCTGCTTACCTTGACCCATGAGCATTTCAGCATATTTGCTCTCCCCCTGTCCAGTTAAAGAAAGGAAATGATAGAATATCTATGGTGGGCACCTGGCAACTAGCAAAGGTCAACCCACCACATTATGATTCAATCTTTCATCTCTTCTCTTCTTATATGGACTAATTTACAAGCTAAAAATGTAAATTGACATTCACATTATCATTGCAACTGAGAGAAGTTTTAATTTTACAACTGACCATAAAATTCCCACTTCAACAATGGTTATTTTGAGCAAGGAGTGACTAGTTAAAAAACAACCCACAAGCTATTTATGGCTGGCATTAACTTCATACTGTTTGTAGAGACATTGTTGCCGCATTAAGTTATAACCCAAAGTCTATTTCTTTTTTTGGAATCACTTTTGGGCTCTCTATAGCAGAACACAAATTTTCAGTACCAGAATAAGGCCATTGTCACACCAGACCCATTCTCAGCTCTTTCCGTACTTCTTTCATACCATTATGCTTCTCTGTAATGCAAAATAAAAGAATTGCATTAGTAGCTGCCTCCTGAAAAGGAGCTTAACTCTTTTCAAAATTAAAAGCCAATCAGATAACACCTACACAGAGATGAATTTTGAGAAAAATGAATCAACACATTAAAACATAAAATAAAAATTTGAGAAGCTGATGATCAGGAAAGCACCATCAACCAGAATGAAATTGCTACTGACAATAGACAAGTGTTTCTTCTATCACACACTGTCATACATTTTGTGGGGCTTTTTTCTCCCTCACTTCTTCAATTATTTCTGTGCTTCTGGTTTAGAAATAAATGTTACAGTGAGAAATGCACACCAGACTGCTTTAAGCATTTTCTGTGAATCAAATGGAATTAAGAATACTTGAAAGTATTTTGATTTCTCTGTGATTATTATGCTGAACAAAGTCTGCACCACTGATACGTCTATGGAACAATTATCCTATAGCTAAGTAAATGACAGAAAATTTGTATTAAAGAAGAATCCTGATATTAGGCAATATTTACAATAGTGAAATCACTTAAAATAATGGTTGTGACAAATTAGGTATAACTAATTACACATTGTCTCCTTCCTGATTTCAATTATATTGAGATACAACCTAACTCCTTACAAAGAAATGTAAGTAGACTTCCAGCAAGGAAACCGGCAAAGTTACACAGTGTTCCCTAAAGTCACCCAGTCTTTCACAGCATCCTTACACCTTCCCATACCATGTGAATCCTGATGAATTCTCTGGAAGAGGGACTTTTGCGTTAGTGTGGATTTTGTCTTCCACTTAACAAACATATTTGGTGAGTTTTGCTTTTGGGTACTTTAACATTACCCTTCAAAACACTGTAAAATTACAAATATGATGTGATTTGTTTTCTTCCCCATAAACATAGAGGACACACCAAAAAAAACCCCAACCAGACCAGGTAATACATTACAGGTAGAACTGAATTTCTTTTTTCCCCCATCATATTTGTAAGTCACATTGGCAGTGACCCTTCCTTCCTCCCTTCCTTCTTCTCAACTATTTGGAATGCTTTAAAATGTAAAAATGGCAAAAGGCAAAACAGGCAAGTTGTGATCAGCAGCACCATCATGTCTCATTTGTGGGTGGACTACAACTAAGGAAAACAAACTGAGACCACCCAGTTGATAATACTACCAATTATATCTGATTACAATACTAATTGTCTCGATCTATTGCTGCACCAGCAGGTATTTATTTAATACAAATGTAATTCATTGCTGAGCCAAACTGTACTGCAGTCTAAGGAGCAATTTCAGACAGGAAGAAATAAGAGGAGACATAAAAAAAACCCATCCACTGTCTGTATGAACCTCAAGGTTCAACATCCCTCAAATCACTCCTTGCAATGAAAAGCTATTGTGGTTTTAGGAACATTGAATCTTTTACATTACTGTGTGCCAATTAGCAAGTGGTTTTCCTCTTGGCAGACATGAAATTTCATATCTTTGTGCTTACTTCTATATCGAGTTGATTGACACTATGAACAGGTCACCAAACTGGTAGCATACGTCATAGTTGTATTTCAAAGACTTCCTTTAGCAGCAATAAGGTACTATTCCAGTGTAATCACCCACATTACTTACAAACCAATGTCATGTTTAGCATATCACATATACACTATTGTGTGCCGTTTAACCTGGTTGCATTTAATTCATAGCTTTTGTCCATGTGAGTTGTATATATAAATGCAAACATCTAAGGAGAAGTGAGGAATGCAGACCTGGTGTAATCCAGACTCAAATGAGCAATCACCAGGGCAACAGCATCTGCTTTCATCCTTCACTGTAGCAGTTTCTCTGGAATGAAGGGATACAGCATAATTTATCTGACTCATAGGTATTTATATCTGCTCATTACCCACAAAAGTCTACATCCTGTTTTTCGACGGAAAATAAAGGAGAGTAAACAATCACTGATGAAGGAAAAAACCTGTAAATTCTGATTTTGCTTTAATAAAGTATCAAAGGGGGATGTGAGATCTATGAAATAAGCAATAGTCAAGTCCTCAGAAACAGTATTTCATATTTTGCATGATGATTTATACCAAAATGTTTTAACATGGTTTGAACTGTAGCTACGAGTTCCTACGATGAACCAAAATGCAGAATTCTAAATTACTAGTAGATATGGTTAATGGTTTCATTACATAGTCAAGTAAAATTATTCTTTAAACAGTAATCCAGGAGCTAAAGCTCATCTTCTGCTCTTACTTACACATCATCATTTTTACAGCTCTGTCCTGTTTCAGACACTAACCTATCCTACTTTCTTCATTTCCCTGAGACACGCATTTGACCACCCTCTGCTTTCACTTTTTTTACACATAAACATATTTCTTGACAATTATTTCCATAACTATGTTAGTATCATTTTTCCCCAAATCTTTTAATTTCTTTTGCAGAAGTCTCTAAGAAAAGGCCCCAGTATAAAAGCATTCATTTATTATTATTTTTTAAAATTTATTTAACTTTTTAGTTACTTTCAGTATTCCTTAACATCAGTTCTTTTGATTCAGGTCATCCCAATGCTGCTCTCTGCTGTCTGCAAGATGAATTTACATGAAATTATTACAGAACTGGCATTCATTTTAGGCTCTGCAACAAGGACGTGTTCACTTCAAATTCTTTTATTTCTAACTCTCCCTTCTTACAAGAATCTCTTCTAACTTTAATAGGGAAGAAAATCCCTGTAATTACAGTTATCACGAGGTAATAAACACAAGAAAAGCCAGAACATTTTGCAAAGCAGATGCACTCACATTTGAATTGTGTGTGGACTATTATACACATACTTGTGTGGAGAATTATACACATCCTTGCATGGTTTTACTTCTAGCTCCTAATTCTTTATTCCTGTATTAGCATATTCTGATAAAAAATTCAACCTATGTTTTCCAATATGTAATTAATTCTGAATTAAGTCCAAATTTCCACACAGATCCTGTGAAAGCTCTCTACATGGGCTGACTCCAAAGAAGAAAACCACTGTCACTTAACAGAAGTTTTCATATATTCTATCATGACAAGGGGGTGAAGTATTAGCAGACGTCTCTATTGTGGAAACAGTAAACTTGGTTATGCTAAAAGAAAGCTTTTAGACATAAGAAATGTCTAGACAGTCCAAAGGTTTAACAATGGAAAATGTAAAATGCTACCATTCTGGCACAGTTTTGAGATGGATCATTGGGAATCATGATAATGAATACTCTCCTAGAGAAATAATTCTCCTAAACACAGAAACCTAAGTGTTTATGCTTATGTTTTAAGAAGACAAGCTATACAAAAAAAACCCCCAAAACAATTCTTGGAAACTGATGAGACAATCCAAGATATATCTAATTTATATGTATATATTAAGCAGATAAGTCCAGAACATTTATGCATACAGCAACACTTATGTCAGAAACTAGGCTTAGCCTGTAAAGAGAAAAACAATACAACAGGAAACCTGAAATTTTACGGAAAGTGAGATGAGGTGCTAGCCATTCTTCTTAATTTATTTTCCTGAGACTCAATTTATACCACCCCTTTTTCTCTACTCATAATTTATCTCTGTTCTGGTACCACCTATGGCTTTCGGAATAACACACTTCAAATCCTGAAAACTTGACAGCTACACCTAATTATCCATGCAACACAAGATACATGTGATCACAACTACAAGTTCTGAATCTATATTTCCATAATAATTCAGAAGTGGTCTCTATTTTATAGTTTGGCTGGAAACACAGCTAACCAATTCAGATTTTGGAGTCCTGCTCCAAAATCTCTCAGGCCCTCTATAAATGCCTGAAAAAATACCAATGAAAACAACTCACAACATTTCTGCCTTATGAGTCAACAATAGCAGCTGGATTTTTCCCAACACATGGATGGGATTAGTCAGTCTACCAGGTGCTCATAGCTACAAGCAATAAACAAAACTGACTTCATTACGATTTAACATAAATTAGGATTAGTGCACACAGAAGGCTCGGTCAGTTATCAGCAGCAGGCATTTTACCTAAATTAATTGTGTACTGTTAGCTATATAGTCCAATTATCTCCTCACAGAGGTTGACTCTTACATGTAAGTGTTTCATGATAGCTGGCAGGATTTCTTATATTTTGAATATCATCTCAACTTAGAAGAATACCCAACAGCCACTAATTCATTCAGCATATGGAACAGAGCAAAAAAAACCAACCCCAAATTATAAATTATCTCTCCTTGAGATAAAGGAAAGTAAACCCAAGTAAAACACTCTGAAACTTAACACCCTTCATACTAAGGTAAATTAGATGTGGAGGTACTTCCTGCTGTAATTATTAATTTTTAATTAAAACGTCTAAATCAGCTACCTTTTAGAAAATACTCCTTGTCAATATCTGCACCTACCTCACAGAAGCAGTGTAGTCTCATATAGGTTCTATGCAACATTCCTATGAGTCTCATACAAGTTTCACACAGGTGTCTATAGTATGTGCTTATTCAAAGTACTATAATCTTATTCAAAATATTAAAGAAATAAAAGAAAAAAGGACTTTTACACCAGTCTTCTAACTGACTAACAAAGACAAAGATCAGAATAGGTTTCTGTAAGATCTGCTTGAAAATTTTCAATGTCTTTTCCTTTTAATTTTTACTTTTTAAAGTGTTAATCCAGCAGATTGAAAATTGTTGTGACAATGTATTTAAACAGGTGTTCAAATATGAACTCTGGTCCATCCAGAGAATAGTGACCTACAGCATCTAAGTTTTAACAGTGTAGAAGGACATGAAAAAGTGAGGTTTTCCATTCATTCTCACCCAAGACACCTTTGGGTCACTTTAAACGGGTTCCCTTCATTAGAGTTAACAATTTATTTGGCAGTTTTCCTAATTTTGCCAGATTCAGACAAAGATATTATACAGTGCTTTGGCAGAGTTTCAGCAACAGGATGTTATATTTCCACGAGTATCGGCAACTCCAGCTCTCCTAACACCACAGAGCTACTAAGAAAAAAATGAAATTCTACATGGAGAATTTAGATCAGAAACTGCAATTCTACATCAAGACTTTCATATAATATTTTTCACTTTAGGAACAAGAAATTTCCACAGGTGTGGTTGGATTTAAAAGTTAATCTGAAGCTTCAACCAACCAAACATCTGCTGGAAATCTAACACAGCAGAACAGAAAGGCTACTAGCTTTCTTTAGTGTATCATACAATCATTATGGATCAGAAGGGACTTCAAAAGATCATCTAGTCCAATCCCCCTGCCACAGCAGGACCACCTAGACCAAGTCACACAGGAACACATCCAGGTGGGTCTTGAATGTATCCAGAGAAAGAGACTCCACAACCCTCCTGGGCAGCCTGTTCAATGCTCCCTTACCCTCAATGGGAAGAAGTACCTTCTGATATTTAAATAGAACCTCCTCTGTTCCAGCTTGCACCCACTGCCCCTTGTCCTATCACCAGATGATCTTGAGAAGAGCCTGGCTCCATCCTCCTGACACCCGCCCCTCACATATTCATAGACATGAATGAGGTCACCCCTCAGACTCGTCCAGGCTAAAGAGACCCAGCTCTCTNCACTTTTCCTGGGATGGAGGTGAGGTTGACCAGTCTATAATTATCTGTGTCCTCCTTCTTACCCTTTTTGAAGATTGGAATGACATTTGCTTACCTCCAGTCCCTAGGAAGATAACTTCCTGACACAAGAGGTAGATGAATCCACCAGAGAAGGTACAGCTATTTAAGAAGTATGTAGACTTCGTGCTTTGTGACCTGCTAGAGTGGCAGGCATGGATGGAGAGGATTATTTTGTGTTTTTCCACCGATCAGGTACTTAGGTATTTGTGGGTGTGGGTTTGGTTGGACTCGGTGATCTAGTAGATCCTTTCCAACCATGACTTCTTATGAAATATGGTAGCAAATATGTAAAATTATTTATTATGTGATAATTTTTTTTGTGTTAGCAACCCATGACAAGTGTGTTGTAAAATCTCTGTGAAAAGAAAACAAAAATACTAAAAAATCAATACCTAATTCTGGTATGGCTGGACAATGCTTTCTATACAATGCACAGAAATGTATTATCAGAGGAATCAATATAATTCAAAGGTAGCAATTGGATGTAAACATTTAAAATAACAGAATAACAGAATAGATTTTTTTCCTATTAAAAGAACATTCATTTTGATGACATTTTGTGTTCAAGTTAGTTTCACACTGTGAACTTTTTCCAAAATTACTTTCACAAAGCCAACCAGACAAAAAAGTCCTCAAATGTCTAAATTTGTTAAAAAGAAGTAAGAAGTATTGTTAAAAATACTTCTTACTTCTATTACTTAGCCACCCTCACTTCCACTTGCATGTGCAGAACTCAGCTAAAATTAGATGAACTCTGCAATGAAGACACACAACTGCATTTGCTGAACCACATTCTAATCAAACTATCAGTCACGTGATGTTGCTTGCAACAATAGCAGCCCCCACACTCTGCCCATCGGCCTTCAGCAACCAACCTTGGAAGCTTGGTGTCATCCACTGGGAGAGTGTGGAGGTGAAGGCCTGGCAGCTTTGGACCCCTGCCTTGAGTCACCAATCTCATTGCAGAAAAAATATGCTCCAGGTATAGCACTTTTCGCATCCCCGGGCTACGCAACTGCCAATAAAATTGTTTACCGGTGGTCTAGCCATCAACAAGATATTTGGCTAGGGCTTAAAATATTCTTTCCTACAATTCCTATTATACTCATCCCTGAGATAAGCACTAGATTTTCAGGAGACTTTTATACTTAGACCCGCACTTATGTAGTTAACTAAATGAGGATTTGAATGCTCTCTCTCTTTATTGGCTGACCCAAGAGGTTTATGCGAAGAGAATGGTGGCAGAGCAGGAAGAATAAAAACACCAGTACGTACGTAACCAGTTCAGTCTGGGAGATGAGGATTCAAGTAACTGTAATTGATGTCCAACATAAATAACAAAAAAACTGACCATGCCCACATAAGACTCGGTACCACATTAACTACAAGGAAACTACTAAAATGCTTCTGCCAGATCTAATGAATTAATAGTTTGTTCTTTCCCCATTGGATTCAGAATTAATTCCTGGCCTATATTGGCATTTTTCTCTCTGGAAAATTAAATTTGCATCATTAAAGCCCTGAGTCTATTACATTTGCAACTAACACAGATGTGCACCAGGAAAAAAGGGTATAATTTTGGTAAACTTGTTAATGTGATGGTTTTAAGTATTCTTTAATATTCTACTTAAACATCAGTAAGCTGCTTTAGTTACAGAAAATCTGATATTAATGCAAACAGACACAAAAATATATTTCACTGATACAAGATCTGACCTCTCGCTTCAATTATGATTAAGTTTAAGCACACTTACTGTTTAGCGAATTAACTGACCTGCAGAACACAGGTCTTCTGTCCTGACGCTATAGTTCCATTGTTGCATTATGACTGATCTTAACAGAGCATGGAACCAACACCTACCACTCTTAAAAACCACTACCTGTGATAATCACAGAAGCCGGTTTTCCCTCAACACCCCAACCCTGCCAAAATCCAATGTAACTCCTATAAACTTGGATTTGTCTCAAGATAAAATAAGGACTTTATATGAATAGTAAAAATATGGGCATTCCCATAAAAAACATGACCATGCCCTTTAAACAGATTACCGTGAGCAGAAGACACTGACAGTAATAATCTGTTTGAAATGTTGAAATGAAATGTTAATCTGCTTGAAATGTAATGTACTGCTTGAAACTAATATGCAGCTCAGGTTGCAATCATTGCTTCAAAATTCCATCAAAATGACATTTTCCTGCAACTCTTTACCTAACTTTAGAAAGAATGACTGATAAGATGCAGAAACAAGAGGCTGAGTGTGCACAGTATATTTTGGGTGACTTGCATAAATAGAAAAATTGTCAAGATGCAAGACAAACTTCCTAAAGGTTTAACATGCAGTCACAAAGATAAGCCACCTACACTGGAAGCGGGAGTGGTTTTGTGAATAAGTAGTTGGCGTGAGGCTGTCTTACATTTAATAGAAGGACACATTTTTATTTACACATGATTAGATGCAGTTAAATTAATGTCTTGGCCACAACCACATATAATAGGCTATCATAAACCTTTATGGACTATTGCAAATACTTTAAAGACTTTTATTCTCCTTTGTTCAACCCCAGTGTAAGAACCCCTTAAGAACATTTTCTGTGGAATACCACCAAGGAGTTTCTCTTTTCTCCTTCCCCATAACTAAATGCATTTTACTTTCCAAACAGCTGTTAAGAGACCGCAACAAAAATATGTAGAGCAGCATGTGCTAAATATCTACTGTAAATCCTTCTTAAATCCAAAACCAGGAAGTCGATGTAATAACAACATGCACCACTTAACACAAGTAAAATAGATAGTTTTAGTCCCTTAAGTACTACTAACACTCCAAACTTAGTTAAACTTTCAGTTTTGTTCACATTTACAGTAACCTTAGAGACACACAAATAAAACCTTTCACTCAGTTTACAGAGATACCATCAATCTGAACATTACTTTAGTTTGAACATTTCACCTAATAGCAGTCAACACAACCATAGAATTATTATTACTGAAAATGATCCCAGTTTTCCCCGATTTCCATTTCTGTATTCTGATCATGTGGCCACACTCTGCACTGGTCTCACAGCTAATAAAGAATAACTTTTCTCTAAGACTTCTTGGGAAGTTTATCAGCCCTAGCTGCTGAAAGCAAGGAAGGAAAGCTGCATGTACCAAGAGATTATCTGCAGTGACAATTTTTTTACTCATTTCCATACAATTATAATATTTTGAAATAAGAAACAAAATGCTCATCACATTACTGACATGATCCACTGAAGAGGTAGTAATCCCTGGAACACTCAAGTCAGGCACCTGCTATTGCTGTCAAACTCAAAGAATAGCCCTTGTGAAGAATTCAGAATCCATTATACCAAAACCATGAAGTAAATTCTAAAAAGTTAGGATTTTCACATGCATCGCTACCCAAATTCTCAAACTTCAGGTTAGTGAGACTAGTTAGTTAGTGAGACAGCAACTATACCACCACACTGCAAAATTAAAATCTATTCATTTTCTTCATACTTTGACTAAGCCCCTCTGTTAAACATCACTAAGCTGTTAGTAACTGAGAGGCTTCCTCCTGTGAAATTCTCTCAGCAGTATTATAAACCTAAGGTCAGTGATGGTAACAATGAGCCACACACAAGCTAGAGCATAATGTTTGCAGTACCACAGCTATCTTCACACCAGATAGAGCTGCCATTGTCCAGGCTGTCAACGAACACCCACATGTTCCCACATGAGTTATTGTTTTCAGTCTCTGTCACCTTGCCAGGCTCTTCATTACTGAGAAAGCATTTGAAGACAACAATAAGTCTCTATCCTGAATCTTTGAAGGGGCTTACTTAGATATAAACAAGTCTATGGAGGCAGATAAGATACACCTGAGAGTACTGGTGGATGTGTTCAGTAAACCATTGCCCATTATTTGCCAGCAATCCTGGCTAACTGGGGAGGTCCCAGTGGAGAATCTGAGGAGCTACAGACCTGTGAGTCTGACCTTGGTGCTGGGGAAAGCTATGAAGCAAATCATACTGAATACCATTTTGCACCTCTTACCCAATGACCAGGTGATCTGGCTCAGGCAGCATATGCTCATGAAAGGCAGGTCCTGCTTGTCAAACCTGATCTCCTATGACAAGGTGACCTGCCCTGTGGATGAGAGAAAGGCCGTGAATGTTGTCTCCCTGGATTTCAGTAAAACCTTTGACATAATTTTCCATGGCATTCCTGGGGGAAAACTGGCTGTCCCTAGCTTAGACAGGCTTATGATCTCCTGGGTTAAACACTGGTTGGATGGCCAGACCCAAAGTGGTGCTGAAAAGAGTTAAATCTAGTGGGTGAGGAGTCTCAAGTGGTGTTCCCCCAGGCTCAATATTGGGGCAATTCCCAGTTGTGTGGGATGATTGAGAGCACTCTCAGTACATTTGCAGAAGTAAGTTGGGCAGACATGTTGACTTGCTTGACAGATGTCACCAGGCTAGATCAAAAGGTTGAGGCCAAGCGTACGAGCCCAAACAAGGCCAAATGCTGGATCTTGCAATTAGGGCACAACAACCTCATGCAAGGCTATAATCTTGTGGGAGAGTGACTGGAGACCTACTTGACAGGAGACCTCCATGTATTGATTGTCAATGGCCTAAACACTAGCCACCAGTGTATTTAGGTGGCCAAGAAGGCCAACAGCATCCTGGCTTGTATCAGAAATTATGTGCCCAGCAGAAGTAGGGAAGAGATTGTTCCCTTGTACTTTGCACTGGTGAGCACTCGCCTCAAATACTGTGTTCAGATTTTGGCACTTCTATGCAATGAAGACATTGAGGTGCTGGAGTGGGTTCAAAGAAGGGCAATAAGGTTAGTGAAGGGTCTGGAGAACGAGCCTCATAAAAAGCAACTAAGGGAACTGGGGCTGGTTAGTCTGAAGAAAACTGAAGGTTCAGGGGAGACCTTGCTGCTGTCTACAACTGAATCAAAGAGAGAGGTGAGTGGTAAGGAACAAGTAACAGGTCATAGGACAAGAGGAAATATCCTCAAGTTGCTCCAAGAGAAGTTTAGGTTAGACATTAGGAAATATTTCTTCATTGAAAGGGTCATCAAGCATAGGAACAGGATGCCCAGGGAGGAGATTGAATCACCATCCCTAGACACATTTAAAAGTTGTTCAGATCTGGAGTTTAGGGATATGGTTTAGCAGTGAGCTTGGTATAGTTAGGGTACTGGTTAGTCAAAATGATCTTAAAGATGTTTCCCTACCAAAACAAGTTTGCTTCTATGATTCTATTTCAAAGATGAGAATGCAAACTCTTCTATAGCTGAATACTATAATTTCTGCACATAACAAGAAATTTCTAACTACTTTTTATGTTAAACTTTAAGGGGTCTGCCTAGACTTACTAGGAATCATAAAATGTAACTGATTTTCTCTGCTTTACAATTCAGCAAAGGTTTTAGTATTCTTCAAATGTGGGTTTTTAGGTTAAAGACTCAAAATTATGGCTTTAAATGTCGCACACAAACCATTTTGATATTGTCAAATAATTAATGCTTATGAATCAATAGTACTACAAACAGTACTTTAATTCAAAAGGAATTGGCTAAAATATTTAATTAAGTAATTAGCAAGGGAAGTTTTAAATAACACAGATCAAAGTTTCAGCTAATTTTTAAATGGAAACTATCCGCTCAAGAAAAGAATTGCATAAATAAGAGGGTTTCTGCCTCTGTCCACTGAGGCTCTCAACCCATCTTAAAGGGCCACTAAGTTGGTCAGGCAGGATGTGCCCTTGGTGAAGCTGTGTTGGCTGCCACCAATCACCCCTTTATCTGCTTGCCTCAGCAGGGCCTTCAGGAGGATCTGCTCAACAATCTTGCCAGGGACAGGGATGGGACTGACAGACCTGTAGTTCCCTGAGTCTTCTTTTCTCCTGTTTTTGAAATTGGGGGTTATGTTTCTTCTTTTCCAGTCAGTGCAAACTCCACAAGACTGCCATGATTTTTCAAATATGATGGACAGTAACTTTGAAACTTCACCCATCAGCTCTTTCAGGAGTCATGGGTGAATCCGATCTGATCCCATGGACTTGTCCACTTTCAGGTTCTTTAGGTGGTCTCAAAGCTGCTCTTTGTCTCCTGTTCCCAGTCTGTGTCTTTGGCCTCTGTAACACAGAGGTGTGACCAGAGTCCTTGCCAGTGAAGACAGAGATGAAGTAGTTATTTGGTACCTCAGCCTTCCCTGCATCTACAAGTAGACAAAGCAGAATTTGTTATAACCCATTATATTTTACAGAAAATATGCTATTTTCATTACATGATGATGTAAAAACACCAAACATAAAATTCTGCTATTGATGAGGCCATCAGATTAAAAAAATGCATTTTACCCACTGACCATAATTAAAAGCTGTTATCTTCATTTAGTAAGTGTTTAGTAAATTAGATGTTTGAATTATCAGAGCTGATAAAAGAGGAGACAGTATGACAGGAAACGATCAGACCGGATATGTCTCAAAGAAAGCCTGGTATTTCATTCTTGCCTATTAACTGCCTGTTAGACAGATCATGAGCTTCCACAGAGCAACGCATGTCCTTGTCCAGATTACTTATAAAGCTTGGGCAGTTCAGGTATGTTTTACTTCTGGCTGTGGGTCTGTTGCCAAATCTAAGTATACAGTCAACACCAAAAGGCAGAACAGCTCTCTTATCCAGAAGACTTGCTTGATTAATTTACTCCACATGTGAGCTATTCCATTAAAGAAACAAATATATAAAAGAAACACAGGAGGTGTGTCCAAGGTGGCTGCATCTTGCAATTCAGGATTAATTGGGAATTCAGGCCTGTTCCAGTCTTTATAGAAAGACATAAGGTTTGCCATAAAAATTTTAGAGAGAAAGAGAACCTATGAACTGTTACTGACCATCACAAAACAAACCAAGCATACTAAAAATGGAACTTCAGTGGAAAGCAATAAACCAGATAAACTGCAAATTGTTATAACTGTGAAAATGATAGTGGGTTTACCTTAGGGATAATTCTCTATTTCCTCCTTCAAACAGAATTAATACTGTGTAGTTGGTATTGAGGAATGAAAATGAAAACTGTGGTAATTACTATTGTTTCAGATGAAAAATTAAATTGCACTTTATACATTACAAATCCATGATTAAGGGAATCTAGAATCATCTTTTTTCATAGACAATAGTGTCCACACTTTCTTATCTTACATTGTTGGCACTTGAAATTCATATATTGTATTTAATAGATGCAGCAGTCATAAGAAATGTTTAAGATAACTGTTTAAATTTTGCTGTATTAAGATCATAATGTAACAAATCCTAGTTTTATAGGTCTTGATAAATCTAAGTAGAAACTTACTCACACATTTTATCTTGCTTGCCCTTACCACGGTTTAAAAAATTCCCCTTAAATATAATGAATTATGTTTCTTCATTTTATTAGCTTTGTTCATTTCCATAAATTTAATTTAGAAATAAAATTATTTCTAGTACTTACTGGAACAGTGATAATGAAACTTCTGAATGTGCTTTGCTGTGGCTATAGTTTAAAATAATTTGAACTCATTGGGAGGTGTGAGATTCTTAGTTTTACATTAGTTAGATATTGTATGCATTTATTTTCATTGGTATGGCACTCAGACTACAGGAATCATCACGGACACTCAATTACAACATAATGTTCAGAAAGTACAATTTCTGATCCCCTGAAATACAATACATAGTATTTATTCAAGTACATTTCAAGGGTCATCTTCACCATGGCACTAACTATTTTACTCACAAATAAAGTATTTTCAAAATATAGTCTCTATAACATGGTCAAGTTAGCCTCTGTAGAGTCACCAGAAGTGCTCCAAGCTACGACGTAGAGAACTCCAGTGGATAAAACAGCATACTTCTTTGGAACTGCACAGCACCCACAAGCAGAGAGCCACATCATGTGACCAGGAACACAGTGTATGGGATGGCACATCAGCATCCCACAGCATCACTGTATTTTGTCCATAGGCTTTATTTTTAGTTTGGTAGGTGCAATGGCAAGAGAAAATAGGTCAGAGGTGTTAATAGAGCAGCATTAGAGGAAATATGAATTTGCTGATTCTGCCAGCATATAAAAGTAATAGCAAATTAGTTTTTGTGCCATTCCAATGCTTGCGAATAGATGGGTGGATTCCTTTAATACAGTCATTTACTGCCTCAGAAATTAAAACTCCTCTGTGACCTGAACAGAGGTAGTCACAATCATTATAGCTGTACAACAGTCAAATGCTTTAGTCTGGATGTTGTGGAATTCCTTGAGTATCTGAACAGTGCTACATAAATTAGCAAGACTACTTATAACAGCAAAAAACCACAAGTGGAACAAAAATTGATTTGCAGAATCTGCTTGTTGAAAATTGGTCATAACATATTTTAAGAGATCTGAATCAAAGTTCATTCAAGTGGAGTTTTTGGTATCTGTATCATCATCTAAGTTCTCACAAAGATAAATAATGCTCGAGTAAGTTTTAGTCAAGTAGTTTCTGCCAGATGACAGCATCTAGATGTGTTAGATACTTAGTAGTCTACATTAAATACCTAAGATGCAAGCACATGTCTAACAGTTGTTAAGGATCTGGATTTATATATTAGATTAAGCCACTGAGAAAAACAAGTCTGCCACAAATGGGATCTAAACCTGGAGCTTAAAGTTTGAATACCTAAAGTCATATACTACTTAGAAATACTACTGTTTCCTGTCCACTGCTTCTGTCTCTAATGAGGTCTAATTTTAAAATAAATAAATAAATAAAGCCCCCCTCCTTCTTTCATGTCTAGTTGACAGGTGAGTATGTTGTGCTCACCAAACTATTCAAAGTTTGCAAAACTAAAATCCTTGCACATTATAACATATACAAACCTAAATATATTAGTTGATTTTACTTCATGTTTCACATCCATTGTATAACCCAAAGATATGAAAGTAAATAAAATGGAACCATTTATTTGCTCTGTAACTTGTAGTTTTTAAAATCTGAACTTGCATTACTTACTTTCATAACTGGTTCTACTAGCTTGTCCCTACCATCACCGTTCAACATATCTGCAGTCAGCCTTGAAACGTTCTTGTTTGAAAACCCAGTGTAACGCAGAGACATCAACACAGCAAAGCACATCTCAGGATATATTTGCCTGCAGTTTATGAAAATGTGTGGGTTAATGCAGAGAGAAATGTCTGTTTTTCTAGCGCAAAGCTGTGAGCTTTAGATTATCTTAAAGGCGAGGCAATTCACAGAGGAATTATATATTCGGGTAGTTTCAATGAATATGTATACATTCATCTTTTTATTATTTTCCTTGAGGGAAAATACTACATCAAAGCAAAGCTAGTTTGGCCTATTACAGAACTTACTTGTTGTGTATACTTCAGTGTGTTTCAGAAACAGGTTTTCTTAGTAATAAATCCTTCCTATGAGGACGAAGACATTTTTAGTTCATTATTTTCCAAAAGTGTTAAAGGAAAAAAAAAAAGTCCAAAGTATTATCTTGGTTTGGTTAAACAATTGTGCTTTAAACCTATTAGCAATAAATAAAATATATTATTACAACAGATTGAAGTGGAATGTTTTCTAGGGTTGTCTTCTCACATAACTAATCAGAGGACTATGTGTACAAAAGCATCAGGAGAGTCTGAATCTTGCAATAACTTCGTGCTACTTTAGTTCCCATTTATTCCACAACTCCGAGACTGTTCTGAAATATAGTCTCCTATGTCTTCTCATTTTTTTTTACATCTTTTTATATGATACTTCACATTTATCCATTTGTGACTTGGCACAGCACGCATGAATAGTTGCTCAGTAGCAAGATGAATACCTCTTACTTCTCACTATTACAAGTGGGATTTAAGAAACGTTCACAGTACAGTCTAGACTTACGTTTCTTATTTTCTTTTCATGTCCAGAGGTGGCTTCCATTATCCTTCTGTTTCTGCTGAATTTTTGAAGAGTTCCCTCATGTATTTGTTAGAGCAGATGTTCTACCACCTAAACCTATTTCTATGTTAAACTGTAAGCTAAAAAAACACCAAGCTAAAAAACTCAAGTAGAATGAAACACAGAACACACAATTAGGAGTTGTTTGTTGACAATCAAGCAGATACAATCATTATCACACTGAGCTATAGCACCAGCCTAGAAATTGTTGGGCAATAGATTACAAAAGATTGTATTATTGAACAAAGCACATACTTTTCTCTTCTGTTTTCTTAGCTAATAGATATCAAAGCACATTTTCTATGTAGGCAAGAACAGTTCTGGATTTTGTTTCCTTATGGCTACTGAAGCAGCAGCCCCAAAATGGGCTGGACTTTACTTATACTGCTTATTCTCTCATAATTTAAAACACCAGGCAGTCACAATCTGAATTAAGTACTTCAAAGTAGTGCAAAGCAAACCTCTTGACTGCCCAAAATTAACATCTTGCTTAGCCATACTTTTCAGCTTTTTAAAAGAAAACATAGGCGGAAAGTGAGAATAAAGTGTTGTTATTAAAATCACCACAATCAAGTCTAGCTAATCACTTTCAACTAAAACTTCCACTAAAGTTATAATTAAGACTAGGCTGCTCACCTCTAAGAGAATATCTACCTCTCCTGACAATCCCAGTTAAAAAGATAGGGGGAAAGTGCTTTGAAGCTAACATTTCCCCTTGGGTGCATTTCAGTGACAGTCACAATTTGGAGCCACATTCTGCTGTACTGCCAAGTCTGACTTTCTGCATGCAGGCTGGCAGCTGCTGCTGCTTTGGATGCACATACCACTTCTTCCTGCCCAGACCACATCCACATCTAAGACCCAACTAAGACTCAGGTACTTTAATGTACAGAGTCTTGTGTTTTGCTCAAGTACAAAAACCTTCTGAAATCTATAGAAGCTCTCAACATTCATTTGCAACGGAAAAAGGTAAATTGTTCTGGATTTTTACCTTGGGGCTTTGCTCACAATTGCTGCTGGACTTGAGAGTAATTAAATGTGACACAAGGTGGTGTCAGGTTGAATTAGCTTTAACAAACTACAGTATCAACAGAGTTACTCTGTTCATGTAAATAGCAACCTTTTGTACAATGGCATTGCTTTTGTATCCCAATGAATTAATAAGTATGAACTTGAAATGACATGGGCAAGCCCCAGACTTCTTGCTATTCACTGAGTTACATCAGGTATGATTTCACCCTTCTATAAAAGCCATATGTTTTCCATAAAATCCACACTAATATTTACTAATGCTCCTCCCCTTCCCTATTGCTTTTGAAGTGACAAAGAAATAAATAAGGAAAATAAGGAATAAAATGGATTTTCTAACCACAGTTATTCCTTCCCATCTTCAGTGAAATTACTACACATAAGGAACTATGTTGCAAGAACTACAAACACCAAAATCAACTTTCAATAATTCTGCAAAATCTGCTCATAAGCCTATCCAACAGTGTTAGGAAATACTAAGAACTCCATGATCTTCTGCCAGGTAAATAGAGCAACTGAAGTCACCCCTATTTTCAACCCAAGGAGTGGACATTCACTAAACTTCTGTTATCTCACACTGAATGTAGAAAGAGGAGGTTTGCATAAAGTTACTAAACCACAAACTGGTGCTTACACTACAACTGCAAGCAACTCTCATTTACTTTAAATTCCAGGTGTGTTATTTTAAATTCCAGGCTTCTTTTTGTAAAATCACAGACACATTAATTACACAGCAGCAGAATCAATTCATCTAATATTATAACCTGCATCCAAACTTCTTGCACATGGGGTTCACATAAAGAAATCACAGAATGGGTTCAGCTGCCATGGATAAAAAGAATAAGCATAACACTCTTTTAAACCAAAAATCTATTTGACATAGAAGACAGAACAATTGTTGTATGGTGTATGAATAGAAGCTATGTAACATATGTAAGGTCTTGTAATATAAAATCACGGAGAATGTCTAAAACCATAAAATAGTAGTAAGCAACATAGTTCCAACAGTCACCAATTCCAAGGATCATGGCAGTCACTTCTGGTTTGCTAGTCCCCAGTTATCAATTACATTTTTCCAAAAACCTTAGAAAGAGCAGAGGTCTACTCATACACCCAGATTTCTATGGGGACAAATTTTTTAGACTCATATGTGCAAACAAAAACAACAGGGGGAAAAAACCCTGATATAACCCTGAATGAAGTGCAACATTTATAAACATCCAGAAGAAAACAAGCACAGATCATAACAACCACTAATAAAATTACACTAAAGTCTTATTTACTAAGACATTGCTTGAAAAACAAAATGTCTAAGCCTGAACATCTAACTCTACCATGGACTGCCATACAACCACAAAATTTGGTGCAACAGAAATTAAATCCATTATCCTATTTTTCAGTCTTTCTCTTGAAGACCTTTGTTTTGGTCTGTTCTGCAAAGTTTCAACAGATAGATGGTTCTATGGCTTAATTTTGCGTAGTTCAGAACGTGCGTTCATTCCCTGAATAGGAAATTCTGCAAATGCAAAAATTATTTATGGAAAAAATAATAAATATGGCTTAGAAGTGCTCCTGGGATGTATTAAGAAGAAGATCGCCAGTAGGTTGAGGGAGTTTCTTCTCCTCTCTACCCTGATCTACTGAGGTCACATCTGGAAAACTGTTTCAAGTTCTGGGGTTCCCAGTTCCAGATGTGCAAGAACCTACTGGATACAGTTCAGCATCTTCCATCAGGGAACTTGGATTTCTGTTTTACCAGGAAAGGCTTAGAGATCTGGAGTAGTTTACCCTGGAGAAGACAGAGATCTGATCCATTCTTACAAAGGGTGTCAGAAGGGTGTTGCCCGGTGACTGGAGTAGAGGCAATTGTCACAAAACAGAACATGGGAGGTTCTGTGTAAACAGAAGATAAAAATTAATAAAACTAATTAATTAAGTAAAACTAATAATTGAATGCAGATCTAGAAATACTTAAGAGTCAAATTACCAATAGCAGAAAACCCTAGTCAGTCACAATATCTACCGAGTTTTCCTTTTGCTCTTGGGGGAAGGTTTTTTTTGGTTAGGCTGATTTCTTTATCACAGTTAAAATAAAAGAACCCCATGGTTAAATATTCAGTTCAAATATAACTAACAAGGCACTATTTCTAACAAGAACAAGTACTCCTCACAAAGCGCACTGAAGACAAGTCCTTTTGTATAGTTCAGAACGCAAAGAGAATGGCAGTTACCAGAACAATTCACACACCGTCTAGTGGAAAAGTAGCTATTTTATTATGTGTTTAATGCATCATAATTGTACATGATGCGTTAAAAATTCTAAACAGGATCATTTGCAAAGCTCAATAACAACTGAAAAGTAGCACTCTTCTTTGCTCATTATATTTGAGAGCTGAAGCAGGAAGAAACAGGTAATTATCTTCATCTCTTTCACACATGAGTTTTTCTGGTGTTCAAGAAATATGAAGAGATTTCAGGAAGCTTACTTCCCTGTGACAAAAATACAACTCCAAAAATACTACCACATAAATTCTTATTTCAAAGCAAATACTTCAACAGGGTATAACAAAGCAAGGTTATATGTACGTTCAATTTCACAGACTTCCTAGGAACTGACATAGGATAATGCAGTCATCCTTTAGTTAGATTTATCTGCACATTGCATGATAAACTCAAATAAAAATGATGTAAAAGAAATAAATACCCCTGTTCCTGGACTTCCTTTAGTCAGTGTTGTCCATTTTCTTCTAATGAAGACCTCAATCCATTTGTAATTCATATACACTGAAAAATAAGGCATATCAGCCTCGCAAAGACTCAGACTAGGTTTTAGAAATTCAGGGAAAAAGTTTGAGGATGCAATTTTAGATTTTGAAAATGTATTAGATTTTATGTAATTGGGACGTATGAATCCAAAGCAAAACTAAAGCAATTGGGCAACATTAGAATCTTCCATAACAGGCTGTTCAGTGAATGAGCAACTATTTCAAGAGCAAAATTTGAAAATGTGCCAGAGCAACAGATTTATTGATTTATAACAATTAAAAGGCCATATTTAGATGGAACCAAAGCACTTTAAAGTCACAAAAAGAGTTCTGCCTGTCTTCAGTAGGCTCTGCTTAAGGACAGAGTTAAAAATAATACAAGGTTACTCATTGCAGGACCTGGGAGTTAAACACAATCATTGCCTTTTAAGAGGACAGATGTTATAAGACTAATATTGACTTTTCTACTCTGCATGTTGAGTAAAAGATTAGCATAATCTGCCATTTATTTTGATACTGAAATTAGAAAGATTATATGGTGTCATTTTGTCCTGAAGTCAAGACAAGAGAGGTGTTGAAGATAATTTTTTTCAAAGATGCTCTGGTTTTTCACTGTATCTCACTTCTTAAAGAAAGCAAGTAGATTTAATCTCTCTCTACAGAAAAGATGCCTATCTGATGGACTTGAACTTAACAAGGATTACAGAAGATACTGTGTTAGTCCTCATGATTTTGATCATGATAATAATTTGTTAATAATTGAGTCTTGAAAGCCCTGCCACCTGGAGTCGTGCAATCAGACAAGTCTCAATTGCTATTTAAAAAGAGAACAAACCAAGTTGTTGCAAAAAAAATCACGTGTAACTAAAATACGCTGTGAAAAACAAAATAGACAAATAAAAGCTATACAAATTAATTTATATGTAGGATTGGGAATTTATTACTTCAGGTTCTACAAAACTTCATTCTGTGAGACCATCTATGTCAAAGTTTTGCAGCATAAATAGAGAAGACAAGCAGATCTGTCAGGGGGAAAAAAGGAAAAACAACTTGATCAGTGTCACACAGCAGGATAGAAGCAAAGACTTATTTCCTAAGATACCCAAAATGTTTTATTCATTGATCACAGGCCCAAGTGGGTAATTTTTAGTGCACAGAGTATATCTATGTGTGCAGTCTCAAAAAATATCTACTGTAAAGGTTGTAATTTCTTATGATTATTTTATAACTAACTAATCCAGTCGTGCTCACTCTTTTATGATCACAAACCACTTAAAATTTGTATCACCTATGCATTTGCTTGATGTTCAGTTTACTTTGTTCCTCTTCAAACACTTCACCCATGCATAGAGTTATACAGCTCTATATCTTCAGCTCATTGAAGGGTTTGATGCAGAGTTGGTGTTTCTTTTTGCCTGTGATATGTAGACCTATCAGTGCTTCTAGAAAGTAAATTGACCTGAGTAGGCTCACATGCCAGATGAGTAACAGAGATGGGAATAGAAATTGTCTCCAAGTTCCAGAATAACATTAAATCTGTGAACAACAGAACTACCAAAGCAGAAAAGAAGTTGTAAAAAGCTAGATACCCCAACTGAGCCAAGGATATTTGGAATATTTTGTAAAGGTAGAAACATCAACATGGATCTACACGTGCCTTAAATTAATTAGCTACCACAAAGGTTTGAGCTTTTCTCCCCATATAACAACTACAGCATATTTACTGTGCTTGCTGCCTGTTCCCAACACACCGAAAACCTTCCATCACCTACTCTGCAAGGAAAAGCAAATACCTATCCCAGTATAGGCAATGCATTTTCTCAAGCTCAGCTACAGTCAATTCTCAGTTAATCTGATTGAAGTTCCTACCTCTTGGCATTACAAGAAAATCCATTCATTTGGAGAATGTATTATGTTAGATGTATTCCTCTAGTTTTGCAATGTTTTACCTTCATCTTCAGGCAGATAAGATTCCCATAGATTCCAATGAAATATCAGTGTGGGGAGATAAGACAATTTCAAAAACCTTGGAATAGATTGATCAAAAAATGGTGATCCAAACAAATGAGCATAGAATTTTCTTGAAAGGCTTTTCCTTTGACCCTTTTGTTACCCAAGGCAATAAAATACACCACATAGTCCTAGAGATTAGCAATTTTCGAGCAAAGCCAGATAGAAAAGCTGGGGTTTTACTCTGGCAGTAGAAGAGTTTCAAATACAGATATTTTGCATGCAGGCAAAAGGCACCTGTTTTCTTAAGTTTCAGAAACTACTTCTTACCCAAGCACTTAATGAAGAACCCAAAAGAGAACTGAGTCAGTGGCAGTCATCATTAGTGTTGCTATTATTTTCATGAGGAACTTCACAATATAATTCAAGATTCTAGTTCACACCACTTCAATAAATCTTCTTGTGTGGTAAGAACTACCCGACACATTTAGTTGTTCCACATTAACTAGCTTTATTGACAGAACCTTCAGGAAAGTCAAACAATTAGATCCACTTTCATTATGCATTGCAGTCAGAAAAGCACAACATCAAAATGAAAGAAGTTAAAATTAGATATTATTAAAATTGAAGAAGATAATTGTTAAAAATTAGCTGTCACCTTGAACTATTACAGTAATTTATGTATTTCTCCATTTTCTCTTTAAAAGCTACAAGTTATTCCATTAGATTTTTTATTGATATTCAATCAATGCTGTAATAATTTCAGCAAATCTAGTTTTTATCTTTTATTTCTACCCTAGAGCTTGAGTCATACAGAATTTCTCAGAAATCATAAAACACACATTTGCAAGTTCATGCAGGATTCTCAAGGACATAAAAGCTTGGTTTGTTTTGCAAGGTTTTTTCCATTCTGTGGCTGGAATTAAAAATAGTATCATTTCACTTTTTGAGGTTAATAATGTCTTCCTACTGATACAAAATAGTGATAGATCCTGAAACAAGGTAGAGATGTTGATCTATAGGAAGAGAAACCAAGTCCAGCAGCATGAAAGAACACATGAGCTATCTGTCAATTATGAAAGCATCCTAAATCTTCTCCATCGTACAGTTTAAATTACTTTCTTAGTGACCCATCTGTGGCATTCATTACTTAGCCAGAGTCTTCCAGTGTCGATTATCAGACAAGAATAGAACCATCTGCATAACAGATGTGAAAAAGGATTTACAGATAATTGTGCACAATGAAACCCGTGTTAATTGGATGGATTATGGTAGTATTTTCTTACTGTGGTTACCTTTTCCCTTATTATCTTGGAAAATTTGGATCACAAAGCCAAAGCAGGCAGGTTGCTAATTACTTTTACCTTCCCATCTGTGTTCTTTGAAAATTACACCAATTTAGCAGCAGAATGGGAAGGTTTCAACATTCTGTAACACAATCCAACAACCAGAGTTTCACAAAGAATTGCTGGCCAAAATGGAAAAGAGAATCATTACTGTTATCAGACACTGCTTTAGATTTCAAAGCAAAGACTAAGCCATATAATATGCTGGCTTAATGACAAACACAGTGGAATTAACACACTCTGTCTCAATGTGCTATTACCTATTGCAGCAGTCTAGCACACTGAGTGCTTAATTATTTATTTTTTAGAGAAACAGAGCTGTTTTAGCTTATCTCAACTATTTTAACTACCGAAACACTCACCATTCGTAATGAATGGAACTTGGAGCAAGATCTAAGGGCTGATTCTACTCCTCTATATTCCTACAACAGACTTTAATCAGAGATACTTTACCCATTAATGATAACACTCAAAGGTTACATAAAGAAGGAACTGTTAGATCTCTCTTATTTGTTAAGTCACAGCTGATGGCTTATTACTCTAAATAAAGCAGAAATCTTTAAAATTAAAATAGCCTAAAAAATGTATTACTACACTTAGTGGAGAAGCTATGTAAGCCCTCTACCCAGCAGCACAGGTTGTTTAAATATGCTAGAATTTCTGAATCTGATTCTCCACCCATTCTCAGTAGTTTTACTTTGGTGCAGATTTCCATGATGTCACCAGCATTTACACCAGTATCAAGAGTATTTGACCATTGGTGAAACCAATAGCTTAGGGAAAACAAACCCAACAAGTCCAAACAGCAAGAAAATGAGCATTTAAAAACAAAACACATTGCAAAAAATGTAAAAGAATATCCTGAAGAGTGACATTCTAAAGTACACCTATGAAACAAATGTAACCCCAAATCAGAAAGGTGTATCAAAGCACAGCAGGCCATTCAAAATAGAGCCATAAGCAAGGTAGTGTGGTTATGAAGGCTAAATATTTTCTCCAGACTCAGAAAACCTTCACCATGCATTTTCAAAGTCATTGCATTGCATTATATGAATGCATTCAGAACTCACAACCATTTCAAAGCAATCCATTTTACATTGCTGGTAATAGGAATTCTCAATGGAAAGACTTACAAAAAATTTAATCCATTTTCAGCAAGGTATCATAATTGAAAAAAAAAAAATCAATCAAAAAAGTTGTTGTGATGCATTAAAAAAAATGTTTAGAAATTAGCTTCCTCTCCAGAAATCCAATTCAAGCCTTTGAGGACAGTTATCATGTTTCCAAGGAGAGTTCTACTTCCTTTTATCCTTTTATAGGTTACAAAAAATGATTAACAGATCAAAAAAGTAAATTACCTCAACAATAAATAAAAGAAAATGTCAAAACTCTTGCTTAAACTTCTCTTTATAATTACGTCTGTACATTAAGAACATTGGCTTTGAGGTGGGACGCAAGCCAGATGCAGCAGACATAAAATAGCAAAGGCAAGACCAAGGTCTGACTGCACAACACACCCTTTCAGTTTCTTACAAACAAAAATGTTCTTTACTGAGGAATGTCTTTCAAACTGGAGGAATACTATCATACTGTTACATTCCTGCATTCAGCCTCTTTTCTTCTGAAGTTCAGAATTTGTTAAAACAATAGGTACACAGAGTCAGGAAGTTCAGGAAAGATTTTCCAGGCCTGATTTCTCATCTGAACACTGCTGCGACCTCATTCCTCATTCCTTACACTTGTAAGTAGAATCGGGAAAATAAACTGTAGATTGTATGTTTTGCCATGTTTCCAGTGTAATTACAAAATAAATTATGAAATGAGAAGAAAATATCCTTGCCTGTCTCATAAAAGACTTTCTTAAGCTGCTATTCCCACTCATTCCTAATTACCTATTAACGTACCACTGTAAAGATTCAAATACAATTAACTTTCTTTCCCAGCCTCTGACCCTGCAATCGGGACTGTTGTGGATGAATCACCATCAAAGAGATTAGCAAAAGTGATTTTTAACATGAAGTTGTAAAAGCTTGATGGCAGGTTTCACATATACAAAGGAAAACAGACTTGCAATTGAGACAATGATTTACATGGATGTTTGGAATGAAAAGCATAGGGGTGATGCTCCTGTTGAGGTGAAACATTCAGAATGGACCCACTTCCTCTCTAAACAAACACTAACCCTAACCAAGAGAGGAGTCTAGGTGAGACTAAATCCAGTCCTAGTCGCAGATTTGGTCAACAGTTTACATCTAAGGGAATTCGGGTAGAGGGATATCAGTGGATTTGATTTAACCTACTTGTACCACTGGGCATTACATGTCCTGAATAACTTTAAAGCAGCAGCAACTGAAGTTCATTAACACCGTTATGTTACACCACTGCATCGGGCTATGTAACATTATAGAGTTTCTCAGTCAATAATCAATTATAAGCAATACAGTTATTTCCCTAAGAATTCAGGGCTACAGGAATACCACTCCTGAAGATAACGGTATGGTTCTGAGATCTTTGGATCAACAGAAAGCACCATAAAGAAGATATAACCACTAGACGAGCTCAGAAGTGAAGAAGGCTGATGGGTTCTATCGCACGAAGGACTTCAGAAGCAGAGCCAGTACAACATGGTGGAAGTGTTAAGTTTGTTCTTTACCTTGGTAAAAGCACAGATTGCTTCTGGAACCTTGGGGTCTGACTTGACCTGTGGTTACTGGGCCCTGTTTCATGGCCCAATACTGGGGACAATGGGAAACTACTTTTTTTAAAAAAGCATCTAGGATGGCATCGGAAAACCTCTTCAGAGCAAAGCCTAGGTAACATATTGCATACATCCCTGAAAAGAGAGATAGCACGACTTTGAATCAGACCCCAGCCTGTTATATACTGGCAACAAATTTTCTTAGTCTGCAATCTCTGACCTTGATTCCAATATTCTGCTTTTAGGCTGACAACCAAGCAATAGATAAGATGGAGAAGATTCCAACCTTGTAATAGATCTTACACATGACAATTTTCATCCCATAATAGGCCTGAGAGGAGAAGATTCTGAGCCTGTAATTGTCACAGGTGAACATTCTGGGACCACCACCAATGATCTAACCCTGAATGGACCTGCTGTGCTCAGTAGTGAACGGCACAGGTCTCTAAATCTTGTAGTCAGGTTAGGTTGTGCTGTTGTGCTCCTTGACAGAAAGTGGCTTTAAAGGTTAGTTTTAAATTCCCAGTTGACTTGTCAACTCTGCATTAGAGGTCAGCCTAGAAAGTGTCCTGGAGGTGCTACACAGCAAAACCCTTCTTGGAGCACAGTGCTACTTTTTTATCCAGACTGTGGTGAATCTATATGGGTACCTTCCAAGAAAAAATAGCCAGTTAAGTGCCTAGACAACACCACTTGAACCAGTCTAACAGGGATCATAAGCTTTTTTAATGGGTAGACATGATAATCTATGCCTTTCAAGTATGGCATGAATGATGGTGATCCCTCATTTACCAAGGATTAGTCCAAAGATCAGAGGAACTCTGGTATAGTCACCATAGGACAATCATGAATGGGTATGAAGAACCCTGCTGGTAACTACTAAGCTTGAGCAATCTAGCAGGCTGAACACAAGGCCATTGAAGAGTCCTGTTGAAATGCATACTCAGCCTGCATTGGAAGATTTGTCCAGTGGAAGTGGATGAGTGGTTGACATGAAGTAAACTCTAAGCTTAAGTCACACAATGTTTGGGTTTGGGTCAGTTTACTAAGGTCTTAGCTGTTCAAAACCTTGTCTGCTGTCTTCTGGCACCTAAAGAGTTAGTTAAAGGGATAATCCATGGCTCTAATTTACCCCTTTATACAGATGTCATATTCAACCCCAGATGGACCAATGTCAGCCTCTATGAGTACCACTTGCAAAGAGAGGAAGAGTAACCTAAACGAGCCTGTTGCTCCAGAACTTGGAGAGAATATAGGCCACCAATGGGGAATGCAACATAAGGAGATGCAATTTCAAGTTGAAGCTCTCAGATAGAGCAAAGATATAGATCAAAAATCGCAATATTACTGAAGGAGATGGCAGTTAAGCTTTGTCTTCACCATTCTGAAC
Organism: Upupa epops; assembly: GCA_013397515.1. Taxonomy (NCBI): domain Eukaryota; kingdom Metazoa; phylum Chordata; class Aves; order Bucerotiformes; family Upupidae; genus Upupa; species Upupa epops. Next base: position 57,826 of record VZRI01005448.1, read on the forward strand.
TGTTTAGCTGCAACATTGTTTGAGGGACTCCAGGCAAAGAGATGCTGCAGCTGGTCATGGTATAAAGCAGTCCAGTTTTTTATCAATTTATTACTCCAAGAAGTCTTAAAAAGGAAAATTAACTATTTTTTAGTGCTGCTTTCAAACCTGGGATAGTATTTGATCCAGTTCACAGTGCAACTTCCAATTTCACTGGTACTGTGCAAACCAGAGACAAGCTGCAGGAATAACATGGGGCATCTCCTGCTGGGATTATTCCTCAGTCTTCGCAAAAGGCTGGCCTCAAACCTTAAGACATAATCTGCATTGCCCAACCCCTTCCTGCAGCAAAGACAATAACACGTTTGTTTTTTTTTTTAAATTCAGTAGCTATTAATCTAGCAGAAAATGTTTATGGATACCACAGCTGAAGTGGTCTGTTTGAGGGAGAAAGAGGGAAAGAGTCTCCTGCAGCCTAAGTCCAGTTGGGCACTGAGAGTCTTCAGTTGGTTCATAACCTGCCCTGTTCAGCAGCATGAGCCAAACCAGAAGCAACCGCTTATTTCTTTTTAGAGCAGCAGCTAATCTAAACATTGTTCATCAAAATAATAATGATATTCTTCCATTCTTCACTTGTGTCATTGTAGTCTTAGCTAACCTGCTGTTTGCATGTAGCACTAGGGGTAAACTATTTTCTCTCCCTTCTCATACACATTGATGCAAGAATGATGGAGGTGAGTTTTACCATTATTTATTGAATGTTCCTAAAATTTCTAATTCTCCTAATGCCTAACCTAAACTTGTTCTGGTGCAACTTGAGGCCATTTCCTCTTGTTCTATCATTTGTTATTTGTGAGAGGGAGGAGACCAACACTCACTTCTCTACAACCTCTTTTCAAGTAGTTCTAGACAGCAGTTAAGGCTTTCCCTCAGCTTCCTTGTCATCAGACTAAATAGCTCCAGCTCCCTCAGCCACTCCTCATAAAGTTTGTTTCTGCAGACCCTTCACCAACCTTGTAACCCTTCTTTGGACCTGCTCCAACACCTCAATGACTTTCTTGTATTAGAGTGCCTGAAACAGAACAGTACAGCTAAGCAATTTGCCATTTCATTACACTTGGGTTTCTATCCTTCAAGAAGATGAAGACCATACTGCTTTCTGCTTTACCTGTAGTGTTTCCAAGGATGCAGCATCTACCAAATCTGAGCAACTTGTGCCAGTGTTTTAACACCAGTGTTGTAAAATAAGTCTTCCTAATATCCAGTCTGAATCTGCCTCTTTTAGCTTAAAGCCATCACAACAGGCCTTGCTAAAATGACTGTCCTCATTTTATAAGCATCCTTCAAGTAGTGAAAGAGTACAGCAAGATCTCTCAAGAGCCTTCTCTTCTCCAGGCTGAAAAACTCTCTCAGCCTGTCATCACAGCAGAGGTACGTCATTCCTGTCAAAAAAGTGGAAATACTCAGATCTCTGCATACTCACTCATCCACAAATGCAACGAAAAGTGTTTGGCTTCTGCAAGAGTAAATTCACTATCTTCTGCAGTTCACTAGCTCTAAAAGTATTTGCATGCTACTGCACTTCTACTGTATTAATTATAAATCAAGGCTCTTCCACAGTACCTGCCACTTTAGGAGCTCATGCTTACCAGAAGTAGTTTCGCTTTATGCGTGACACTCTGGGAATAAGAGCTATGAAATTTCAGATAGCTCAGCTGGTGGAATAAAGGTTATTTTCACCTTCTTCTCTCACTGCCTTTCTGTAACCACTTTCTAATGACTTAAAAATCAGCTAGCTTTTTCTGACAGAGATGCAAAGCTACTGCTATATTTGATTGTCAGTCTGCCTTTGGCAGGAATCCAGAAAAGGGTTCTTTACAAGTCCTGGAAAAATTCTGTTTGCTTTTTTGACTAACAGAACAACAAAAAAAAGTTTGTCAACTAGGCCAACTCAATGCTAATTTGTTTAAAGCTTTGTCTTCGGTTTCTTATGCCCCTTAAACCAAAGACGTGGAATGATTAGTGCTGGCCTTTACGCTGGGCTTACTTCAGAGACTGAAAAGTCATTAATACATTTTCATTTTGATTCATCACTAGCCCTCATGTCACATATGTGCTTACATTTAGGCATAATGGTATCATTGAGCTCTAGAGTTCTGCATGTTCAGGGCAATAAAGTCCCTTAATTTCACACTTGTGACAAAAGAGAGTTGGTGCTTCTTTTATCGTTTCTAGGCATGTATGAATCATCAAAACATTAAGAACTTTAATTGCATATTATCCCAATCTCTTAGCTAGTTACAATTCTAACATTAACATGAAATTATACTAAATATTTCAAATATAATGAGGCAATAAAAGCACCACAATTCTGTATCATGAAGACACTTTATGTCAACCTCAGATGGTGTATAGATTATAACCCAAAGCATAATACTCATTCTATTCTAGACATGAATATAAATGCCAACATTGTTTTATTTATACACATACTCCCGATATTAAAGAATTTTCAATGTTGATAATATTGGGTGCCAATGAATAGGACAACTTAATTCTGCACTAAAATTTTGAATATATGTGTAATTTAACAGAGTTGCTGGAGAAGTGGTCTGGACCATGATTTTTAGTTGCAGATGCTTTTCCATGTATGTTGGGAAAATAATTCTGTCCATTAGTTCACAACTGTTGGTCATTACTGTTCGTGTTAAGGCAATGAAATCAAGATGTTCAGACATTTCCAATATTTAAAAAGGTTTTGGTTTAGGTTTCATTTCTTCTCGTTTACAAAACCAAATCTAGCAAAAGTAAGCACAAGAATTAGATCTAATTTTAGGAAAGCACTTCACATGGTGGGGAGGAAAGGAAAGCTTAAACACAGAGTGAAAGTAATAAACTAATGAAGACCTTTACAACCTGAGGGAACTCAATGCCACAGTAAGAACAGGTGCACCCAAGAAGCAATTTCTTTAATTAGAGAATACCTACTGAACACATCATGACATTTCACACACTTCGTGTAGGTTACTTTAAACCCAGAGACTGTGTATCTGGTTGTAAAAGGAACCTGAGATTGTATGTATTTAGAGCAGAAAAACTTTTACCTACGTTTGGACCCAATCAGGTACTCATTAAAATACAGTTTCTAACAAAGCACTGTGGAGTTGAGCATTCTATTCAAAAACAGATAATGTTATAGGTATCGCTTGTTAGGAGTTTTAAAGACAAACACTAACTCGGGAGCTGCATGTAATGGAGAGGTAAAAGTAGTTTATGAAAATTAAAAACTAAGCTTAAATGCAGTGGTAATATTGCACTATTAAATGTCCAAGTATAAATAGACACTGGGTAGTGAATTAATTGAAAACAGTCCCAAGGAGAAGGACTGGGGGGTGTTAGATAAGAAGCTCTGCATGAGCCAGCAATTAATAGATTCATAGAATGGTTCAGGTTGGAAGGGACCTTAAAGATCATCTCCTTCCAACACCCCTTCCATGAGCAGGAACACCACTAGACCAGGCTGTTCAAGGACCCATCCAATCTGGCCTTGAACACTTCCAAGCAATGGGCATCCACAATCTCCCTGGGCAATCTGTGCAGCCCAGAAGGCCACCCATATCCTAGGCTGTACCGAAAGAAGTGTCACCAGCAGGTCAAGGGTGGTCATTCTTCCCCTCCACTCTGCTCTTGTCAGACCTCACCTGGAGTACTGCATCCAATTCTGGAGTCCTCACTGTGAGAGGGATGTGGAACTACTGGAGGCCACAAGTATTATCAGAGGTCTGGAGCACCTCTCCTGTAAAGAAAGGCTGAGGGATTTAGAGCTGTTGAGCCTGGAGAGAAGGCAGCTCCAGGGGGCACATTATAGCAGCTTTCCAGTATCTGAAGGGCTCTACAGCNAGGCTGTACCGAAAGAAGTGTCACCAGCAGGTCAAGGGTGGTCATTCTTCCCCTCCACTCTGCTCTTGTCAGACTTCACCTGGAGTACTGCATCCAATTCTGGAGTCCTCACTGTGAGAGGGATGTGGAACTACTGGAGGCCACAAGTATTATCAGAGGTCTGGAGCACCTCTCCTGTAAAGAAAGGCTGAGGGATTTAGAGCTGTTGAGTCTGGAGAGAAGGCAGCTCCAGGGGGCACATTATAGCAGCTTTCCAGTATCTGAAGGGCTCTACAGCAAAGTCAGAGAGAAGGACTTATTTATGAGGGACTCTAGTGATAAAGGGGAATGGTTTCAAGCTAAGAGGGTAGATTTAGATTGAAACTTAGGAACAGATTTGTCACTATGAGGGTGTTGAGGCACTGGAACACACTTCCCAGGGAAACCATGGATGCCCCCAACTTGGAAGTGTTCAAGGCCAGGCTGGATGGGGCTATAGGCAGCCTGGTCTAGTGAGAGGTGTCTCTGCCCATTGCAGGGGGTGTTGGAATTATATATTTAAGGACCCTTTTAACCTAAAGCATTGTATGAGTAATTCTATGAACGGCCAAAAAATAGATGCAGTAGTAGTAAAATAACCATCCCTGATAGCCGAACTGCCTCGCTCCAGTTTCAATATTCCACTGGCAGACTGGAACAAATCAAACTTGCTTTCTGTCTGAGTATTGAAAATACAAATCTAGTACAAAATACAGGTAGTTTTGAGAAACAACTTCTGAGAAGCACTTATGGCCATATGCAAAAGATTGATGCTGTTTTCACTGCATCTCTTTCACCATATTTGTGTATTATACTTTATATGTAGAAAATTACCATGTTTAGCCAAACCAAACCATTCTCAGAAAATGAAACCACATGTAAATTTAAACATAAGCAGTTATAGTAAGGCATCAATACTTAAATGGTGTTGTATCATCCTTTAATTAATATTACACACACTTCAATATTTAAAAGTAAGAGCTTCAATGGGTTTTTCCAGGCGCACTGCATAATGGCATCCTAGAAAAAGCATAAGGATTCTTCTGTTCTTTTGGCTTCTGTGGCATGGTTAAAATAAATTTACCATGTCTTCCTTAGTTTTGAATTAGGTGCAAGTATTTTAAACAAAGAGATACCATTTTGCAAAGAGTCCTTGCTCACACTTGTAGGGGTAGCACAAGCATGAGGTCCTCCCTCCACTCAAATAAGCCAGCATCCTTCATAGCTGTTTGAAAGCTCTTACAAGTACACTTCACAGATACCAGTCACTTTAGTTTTTGGAAGGAATCCCATGGTAAACACTTAGACTAGAAATAGAAATCTCATTACAGTAGACTGTGGAAACAGTACAGATAGAATATAATGCAGCACTGGTAATAATCCCTGTCCCTGAATAGTGGGGTGACTCACTCAGGCAGAAACACTCCTGCTTTTATGTTCTGTGCAACCTTGCCCAATACCAGTAGGTTTGTCTCTGAAACCCAATCAACTCACAACTCAACGGAGTTTTAATATTGCACCTCAAAGTGACAATATCATGGATTGATTTTGGTCCAGCTCACAGGCTATGGCTTCTGGACTTTGATTTTCTTACACTACTTTGGAATAACTCCTGGCTTTAGCCTTTATTGCTTCTAAGAAGATCTACATGTGATTAGCACATTTGGGGTTTTTAAAACTCTGTAGCTACTTTTAAGCTAAACATGATCTTGGCATTTGGTTGCAACTGAAGTGCATTCTCAAGCTTAACAATCACAGCCACAAGATTACAAGCAAATAGGAATCAGGGGAGTTTCAACACAAAATTACAATTCAGCCAAGGTTCACACGTGGTATTACCATGCTCTTTGCTAGGAATGGAAATTGTTATCTAAATGCCTACAGTGGAATGCAGGAGTTTAGGCTGTAAAGTCACTTCTCCTTAAGGGAACTGTCTAATTTTATTGTAGGTAACATTGCTGCTGGGTAAGTTTATTTTGCTCATGTAGTTAAGCTCTGTCTTTTGGAGTAAAAGTTTACAAGCTAGAAGAACCTGGCTGATGAAGGAACGTTTTCTCCTAACATAAAAGTACTCTTCCTACTCTATCTATTAATTGCCGTCAGATAGGCTTCCTTAATGATTCACTAAAACAAACACTTTTTTTTTTCCTCTCCTCACTGCAGATGAAGAGAGCAGATCTCTGTCATAATTCTCTGAAGCAATACATTTACATTTGTAGCAACTCTCATTAATTTTCATTACTCATGACTCAAGACAAACTGACATTTTTCTCTTCACTAGTTAAATAAATTCTTTTCACAATATTTCAAAGGCTGATTTTAGCCCATGTTTTCATCAGCACATTAAAGGTTTTCTAGTGTTTGAGGTTGACAAGTATTTGTATCTAGACATTTAAATTGCAATCAAGCTACTCATAATAAAAAGTTTCAAATAAAAACTCAGGAGCAATAACAGTGTAATTTTTATCACAAAGCTGTATTTCAAAGCTTAAGGTCCCACTGACTCAGCCTCAGCAGACTTCTACCAAATATGTGAAGATTTTAAATGATACAAAAAAATAAATCAGAAGTCACGACTTGAACTTATTCTGCAAACTAATGCAGATAAAAAGCAAGCTTACCTAGCATCAAACAGGACATTCAAATGCACCTCCTAAAGTGGAGCCTTTTAATGTATTAGTTACCTCGGGTAAAAATCATATCTTTGTTAAAAGACCTGAGAGAGAACCAACATGTATTTTATTGTTCCTGCAGCTTCTCTATATTCTATTCCCCTCTGTATTCAGGCAACTAACAAAGACTCAGACTTCACCAATAATTTTTAACATACTGTTGGCCACAGTATATTATAGTACACAATAGTTTTTCCTAGATTAAAAGGCCATGCTCTGAGTGAAATATGAATACGAAAGGATTCTTCTCGCTCCTCCTGACTAATAAAAGCTGCATCTGTAAGCTTTTCTCATTAACCAAAATATATTTTAATTTCAAGCCTTAGAGAAAGTAAGAAATACTTAAAGCCAGCCTCTTTTCCTGATTTCTCCTGGGATTTAAGGCAGGCTGTGCAATCCAGCTGTTCTAATTAGAACGGCAAACTGCAGTTTTGCTTGTAAGAAGAAACAAATTATATTCTGTAAACTGCATTCCCCAAATCAAACAAATTCTCAGAAGGAGTGTAAAGGTAGAATACATTTCACATAACTTTAGTTTGACAGATAGGGAAAAGTCTTGTAACTTCTCATAGTGTATCAGCTTGATCTTGCCCTTATCATGAATTTTCTACTAATTTTAATCAAACTGTACTACTAGCAGAAAGATTTAAAAGAAATAAGTCACTGAGAGTAGAAAAATATTTCTACAACTGCAACAACATCATTTATATCCACACATATGCACCGAGCTTAGAGAATTTCAAGTCATCAGTAACATCAGTCTGTTATTTCTCCAGAGTTGATGAGACTCGGATTGACTTCAAAGTACAAGGATAGTAGGTTAGATGGGGCCTTGGGCAACTTGATCAGTGAGAGGTCTCCTGCCATGGGCAAGGGGATTGGAACTAGATTATCTCTGAGGGCCCTTCCAACCCAAGCCATTCTGAGATTCTGTGATACATACAGCTACTTTCAAGCCTGCAAAAAATAACACTGATTTATGTACTTCTCAAGTCCAGTCAGCTCATGGTGTAACTGCTGGTGTTTTGATTGAGAAATCTGTTTCCTGGCAAATAGCAATGGTTTTAATGAGACTAAAGTTGAAACTATATCTCGTAACTCTAGAGGTTGAAATTGATTTTAAAATTACACGGTAGAAAGTATTGAGTATGAAGTAGATTATTAATTAAGTTAAACCATATTAGCTGTGAAATTCAAAAATACATGTGCAACTGTTCATACTGCTTTTGACACATGCAGCATTCAAAAAGGATGTAAAAATCAGAAACTTCAAGGATACATTCATATAGTACTGCTGGTTAACAACCACCATGAATGGAGGACTGACACACTCATTTTGCTACAGTACTGGAATAGCAATGGCTAACAATAACTGTCTCATACACGCACACACATACATATGCAATGAGATTGGGTGAGAGTATTATTTTACATTCTCTTTCAGCAATGAGAATAAAAGTAAAACAATATCATTTGAAAATAAGCATCATCATTTCAAATCAATGCAAGTAAATTACTTTTTCATCAATCATCTAGACATAGCTGTTAAATAAAGCCAACAAGAGAATGACACATTAAGCATTCAGCTGAATATCAAATCATGCCCTGACAAAACGAAGAAAAAGTCAAATTTACAGATGCAACTTCCCTCTAGGTTCTTTCTTCAAAGAAAACGTCAACTTTTGACTACGTATCAAAAATACAAAAAGGAGTCTGTCAGTACAACAGAAAAAAAATACTTGACTGTGCCAACTTCACAAGGTTATCTAAAAGGCTTCTTAACAAGGCCTAATGGGGACAAATAACCAGCTGCTGCTTGACACCCTCACCACCACCTTTCCTCCTTTCCCTGTTGCACATATTTTTGTTTATTTTCTTACTCTGAATGCAAAAACTAGTTCCATTAAAGATTTCAGAATATTAGAAGCTAGCTTCTCCTATACTTACTGTTTTATTCCCAGAGCACCCAAAAAGGAAGACAGCCCTGGGACAGGTGCTTGCCTGAAGTCCTGGAAACCATCTGCAGTACATCACCTCAGCGCAGCCAGAATGACAGAAATCCACCTCAGAGTCAGCTGCCCAGAGCAGGAAAATGACCAGATCCAGATAATAAAACCTGAGACATGTTTATAACTTGCATCTTCACATGCATCACCCAGAACCTCAGTTTTCAGATCGGCAGACCTAAAGTCCCTGAGAGCATTACTAAAAGGTCCAAGTGGACTCACAGGATGCTTCTCTGCTACCTGCTGGTGCTGACCTTGAGCGTATGCACTCAGCCACCAAGGCTCTCACACATCCTTTGGTTTTGTGCTTGGCCTTAGCCAGCAGGCCTCAGCAGAGAGGAAAGCTCTGAAGCAGAGTCAATCTCTGAAGAAGTCACTGGGGTAGTGTGGATAATTGGGTTAAGGCCAAACAGCTGCAGAAACACTCATTGCAGATAGGAAGTGAAGGTTTAACCATCACATACTTAGGAGTGGGTCATGAAAGAGACTACTGATCACAACAAAAAACCTGAGATACCTACAAGCGGCATCTTTATCTGCTTGACACTTTTCCAAACCTTTAACACCTACCCCTCAGAGTGTTGCCAACCATCTATTGCCCAGAAACTGGGTGAAAACATCCTTCATCTTTCCACCTGTAACCAATAGCCCAGCCCAGTAAGCCTGAATGGTAGGTGTAAGTTGGGAGGAATGAGTCTTAAGTTAGAATTTCTATTCCTGGAGCTGTTTCTCCAGCTTAAATTGCATTAGATTTCACAGTTAATCTAAAAGCCTGAGAGTGCCACCTCCAAAAAACCCCCATACATTTGAGTTACATACTGACAGATCTAGAATGGTTTCATTCTAGAAGATTTGTGCCAGACTGAAATTTATTACCAGAATAGATATTTGTAGATGCTATCACATTAATGTATGCCAGGGGGAAGACCATATAGTTAAAATGCTATGAATAGATAATTACTAGAAACACAATTACTGAGTACTTCATCAGAAAACAAACACCACATAAAACCAGCATGAACAGTCTCACAGAAAACCAGTATTCTATTTCACATCTACTATTTTATTAATGGCATAATGTGGCAGATGTCAGTCTCCCAACTAGTGTAGTTTAGATTTACCATTTAAAATTTGTCAACATAGAAAGACTATTTCTTCATTCAAAGCAATTTCACATGTATTCATAGAAAAACATAACTAGGATAAGTGGAAGCAAAAGTAAACTTAGTCGACTATATAATCTTTACTCCAAGCATTACGCATCCTGCAATGTGGATGCAATATGATATTGGGAGTAATTTACACCACTTTCTATACAGGTATTTAGGACAAACCTCAGCCAAGAAAAGAATGATTCCTCTGGAGGAATTTAAAAGGATAACCAGGACAAAATAAAAAGAGAAAAGGTGAAGACTATCTGGGAAAGTTTAATGACATTTAACCATCATCTGTTCCAGCTCACCAGTAAATAGTTCTCCACATAAGTAAAGGAAGTAGGAACTACTTGATGAACTTAATCCACACCATAAAGCTACACTACAGAATAATCCCAAAGATATGGATTTGTGACTCTCCTCACTTAATTCCTTCATTAATTTTTTCATAATAGCTTACATTCTTCTAATAGATAGGAATGCTATTAGTGAAATAAAAACAAATCCTTGGGTTTCTCCTACGCTAAGACATCTCTACTTCATTGTTACACCAAATTAAGCAGAATACCAGAAATTCCAAGTCTCACTTAATTCCTTTAAAAAACATTTCATCTTTGTGTTCTTTCTCTCTCTCCAATAGGAAAAAGAATAAGAAAATATCGCCTACACCATCATTTACTTTCAGCTGACCAATTCTCAACTTTTTGGCTACTAAAACCTGACCACTGAAATCTGTGGTAATCTGTCCAGTCACATGCACTGGAGCTTAACATATCACCTGCTTCATTCAGCAATGGTTAAACTGTTGATGAGGTACTGGGAAGTGGCAGCCTTAGTCAAGGAATTTGTGAATTTTTCACTTTTAAATGCACCTGTTGTGCAGATTAGATTTATTTTATTAGATCTTATTACACAGCAGCTAATGGAGTAATAGAAATGACAACTTTCTCACTTCCCTATTGATTTTTCCTCTTTCAGTTCTTAGGCAACAGCTTCAAAGTATGCTGGGTTTCCACATTGGAAAGTCAATTACCATCTACTTCTTGTTCTTTGTTAAAGCAGTTACAGTGGGGATGGAAATGGAAACCAGAGTTTTGGTGCTTCCCTTTCTTATTCAACTATCTTGCTGAAAAATAGCATCAACAAGAATGCAGTAAAAATCTGACTAAAATTTCAAGCTAGTATAGGCATAGTAGATATACTTTAATTTCTCATGTTTTTTCTAACCACATTAGTTAAAACATTGTTATTAAACTCTGTGCTACACTAGTGGTAAATACTACCACTGCACAGGTGTAATATTGATCAGTAAAAATTATTCTAGACTGTCTATTTTTCCCTCTAAATTCATATCTCTACACATCAGTGTATTTTTTCTTGAAAACCTGAGTTTGCTAATCAGTTTAAAAAAAGAGTAGAACTCCAAATATAACTCCAGAATTTTTTAATCTAAATGCCTGCACTAACACTTTTAAGAATTGTAATAAGTAATTTTAAGAGCAGGAATAGATTTTTCAGGTTTCAGAGTATTGCCTTTTAGAAAAAACAACTTTTATGTTGTAGGCTCAAACTACGTTTAACTCTTATGGCAAAACTTGACATAAACAATGAAATACTTTTACTGCCAGATACAACCCAGGAAAGCATTTCTTGTTCCAACAGAAAAAAATGTTTTTTCTAACACTAGGGCTATTTCTTACACAAGCTGACATTTTTGCCTGTATAATTGTTATACCCTTTATTAAAAATGCTCGGGTCTCAAACTAAGTGTTTTTCATAACACAGGTATCATGGAGATCACTTGTTACCCACATACCCAAACCCTCTCTGTTCTTCATTTTTATTTTCCTTAGGGAAATGAAGAAAATATTTAGTATTTCAAAACCACATTATACTTCATTGCCTCCTCAAGTTCTCAGTTCTCTGCAAAATAATTAAACATAAATGATTCACAAAACTGTTTAGGTTGAAAAAAGACCTTTAAAATCACCTAGTCCTACCATGAACCTAATGCTGCCAAACCCACTGCTAAACCATGTCCCTAAGCTCCACATCTCTATGATTCCTAAACAAGTCCAGGGATGGAGACACAACCACCTCCCTGGGCAGCCTATTCCAAGGCCTGACAGCCCTTTCAGTAAATAAACTTTTCCTAACATCCAATCTAAACTCCCTGTGGTGCAACTTGAGGCCATTTCCTCTTGTCCTATCACTTGCTACTTGTGAGAAGAGACCAGCACTCACCTCACCAACCGCTTTTGAGGTACCTGTAGACAGCAACAAGGTTGCCCCTTGGACTCCTTTTCTTCAGACTGAACAGCCCCAACTTCCACAGCCCTGGTCATAAGGCTTGTTCTCCAGACCCTTCATACAACCATGATCAGCTAACATGATCTAATCTTGCACACGTTAGCCTCAACAAAACCTTTCAGACTTTCCTCCACCCAAAGAAAAGATGGAAAAATATAGGGTTTGGATCAAATTTATTTTTAAAGATGGGAATCTGTTCCATGGGTTTATAAGAACACACATATGTAATTATCCTTTTTACATATTTTGGAAGAAACAAACTTTCTCATTTTTGCAGGGTTTTGTCCGTAAAGTCTTCTGACCCCACAGTGATCACTGAAATTTCTTTTCTACTCTATGCCTTGTTTTAGTAATCATGTATAACAATAAAGAGTAGTTCATTATCTATTGCATTCTCTAAAGAAAGGAAATGATATTTGGGAAGATAAAAAGCCAGTTGGGGGAGTAAAGATGATGTCTTCTAAAAAACAGGTTCAGTTGGACCAGAGCTATCTTACCAAGTTTTCTTCTGTATAACTATTTAAATTTTTAAATCACTGTTTCACAGTACTACTGCCTAGCAGATATCATCTCTTGGATTTGCAAGCAGAAAGTCCCTAACCTGAACCACTTGAAAGTTTAGTGAAGTACTGAGAAAGTTTTTTGTTAAAATCCTCCTGATAACATACTCTGCTTGGATTGCATCTCCAAAGCAATGCACTCCATCACATGTGCAGATTTAAATCTATGAAACATACCACAAATTATACCACTAATGGATGAGGGGCAAGCAACTGATGTCATTTACCAGGACCTGAGCAAAGCCCTTGACACTGTCCCGCACCATATTCTGGTCTCCAAGCTGGTGGAACATGGGTTTGATGGGTGGACCACTAGATGGGTAAAGATCTGCCTTGATGGCCACACCCAAAGAGTGGCCGTCAATGGGTTCATGTCCAAGAAGAGGCCAGTGACAAGCAGAGTCCCTCAGGGATCTGTTCTGGGACCAGTCTTGTTCAACATCTTTGCCAGTGACATGGACGGAGGGACTGAGTGCACCCCCAGCAAGTTTGCTGATGACACCAAGCTGTGTGGT
>VZRI01005448.1:74881-96362 GCA_013397515.1 Upupa epops
TGGCGGGGGAGGGGAGGGGGGGGGTAGTACTCTTCACATCTCTAACAACCATAACCTGACTGAATCTGAACATTTATGAGCAGACCAGTATTGCTCAGACATACCCTTTGGAGACACAGCAGTAGAATGTAGATTTTCTATAAATGCTTATCAGTAATACATTTTGTAAAGTAACAAAGGTTTTCATGTCTACAGTGCTGATTTAAACGCTGCCTTAAAACCAAAATTATTTGCTTAGTACCCTGTCACTGCTTTATGAAAGACAGTACAGTACACAATGGTGTAAAGAATTTAGTGCTGAATACTGAAAACCTGGCATGAAAATAATTTAAGAAGTAATATCAGCTAATATAATATTTTAGTAGGCTTCAACTAGGAAATTGAACATGAATGATTACAACTGTAACATGGATGTGGATCTGTTATTAATAGACATTGGTACAATTACTCCTTCATGAAAGCATCCTGAATATTATTGATAGCAAAATGACAATAAAGTTTCCCAAGCATCTGGACTTGTGCAAAGCAATTGACACTATCCCACATTACATCATTGTCTCTAAACTGGAGAGACATGTATATGAACGATGGAACACTCAGTGGATAAGGAATTGGCTGGACAATCACACTAAGACTTGTGGTCACCAGCTCGATGTTGGAGTGTTTACCAGTGATGAGCGGTGTTGCTCAGAAGTCTGTGTTTATCCCACTACTGTTACAGATTTGGGTTCACTGTTGGTTTTATGTATATGTGAGAATTAAGTCCAGTTATGGACTGGGAGGACAGATTCACAGCATTATAACTCAGCTCTTCCAACACTGATAGGAAGAAATGTTCATTAGGTCACCTGTAAATTGTACTTATCCTGCTTTTCCATTGAATGTGACATTTCTCCTCAATCCAAGTCCTCAGCTATGAACAAAAAATGTATTCTATAACTAGTGTCTGTATGTAGGCTTACTTCATCCACACAACCTATAATGAAACATCGGAAAATGGCCATGAAAAAAGTTACCCAAAATCTGTGCTGTGTACACAGACCAGCAACTTGATGTGATGCCGGTCCACCTTAATTGGTAGTCATTTGCTACTTTTCCAAACCCATTTTTGACACGTGGGCCACAAATATGAAAATACATGTTTTGATGACATAGCTTATTCTGCCTTATGGCAGCATAATAGAACAGCAGACATCAAAATCTCTTCTCTGAAATTCTGCAATAATTCCCATGCTAGAAAAAATTCTGCTTTTGTAGCAATGCTTCTGTGCAGTGATTATTCCATATACGGGACCTATTTCTGCGAGTCCCAGAATCAAATGATTCTTCCTGCACTTTAAAGACATCAGTCCAATATTACTATTTACAATGAAAAAAAATCCATCTAAAGCATAAAACTTTAATTGTACTCTTAAGCATTCCAAGAACTTAATACTGTCTTTAAATGAATGCCTGGATGAACAAACTATTATTCAACATATTTACAGCACACAGTTATGTAGCTTATAGGTAAATTAACAATTGCAAGTAATTAATTGATAGAAGAATATAACAATAGGGTTGAAAGCAACTTAGGACTCATCAATCCAAGGCAAATCATTCCAAAATAGGTAATTAGCATGTTATTCTGTAACATCATAATAAATAATTAAGGTATTCTTTCATCAAAAACAAGCCTACAATACATTCTCTTTGCAACATAAACCTATCAGTAATTCTCACTGAGATACAAACCACGACTGGATTCAGTTTGCTTAAACATTTAACTACAAAACTCTGAAACAGAAAAAACTATTAACCCTTCAAAAACATGTGCACACACTATTATGAAAAATGAAGAAACAGAATAGAAGGGCAAAGACTATTTTTCACACACAAACAGTAAAGAATAGTGCAAAAATAATGAAAATAGTGTTAGGTTTCCTGTGTTTTACTACAGTCATTTGGTTAAATAATTCCACACACCTACAGCATTGGGAATTACAAATTAACTTTAGTAATATGCTAGCAAGGCCTAAATAATGTGTCTTTATCTATAGAAATGTGTATACAGTATACAGTCTGCATACAGTAATGATGAGGCTGGAAAAGACCTTAAAGATCATCCAGTCCAACCTGAAACCAACCAAGTAAACCTAAATATCTGACATCTAGACTATGCCACTCAGCACTTCTCCCAGCCTAATCTTAAACACCTCCAGAGACGGTAACCCAACCACCTGTCTGAGCAGCCCGTTCCAAAATCGGATCACTCTTTCAGTAAAAAAACTTTTCCTTGTGTCAAGTCTAAACCTCCCCCGATGGAGGTAAGACTATGATGTAACTCCAAGATGGTGCAGAATAGTCAGCCAATCAATACTCCTGGTTGAGAAAATAAAAGCCAAGAAATAACCTAAGGTGTCTTTCATTAAGGCATGTATTAGAATGTATATGTCCCAAAATAAACTTCTATGTACCACACGCTGGCCCCACAGACCATTTGAGTCACATTTCTTCTGAAATAAAAGGAGTGTACATTTCTCTAAGGAATACGAACTGTTTTTATCCCAACTCAATTCACTACATCTGTCAATCTCATTTATCCTTTAGCTGTCATACCAGCTAATTTCTGAAACTACAAGACTGTCTTTGTGAAGTTCTTCAGAAAAACAGATTTAGATAATATATAATTACATTTATTTCATTTTGTATAATTAGATCACTGACAACTCATTTATGTGATAATGTGGCCCTCACACTACGGTATCAAAGCTGCTCAGAAATTAGTAGTAATGTCGTGTAAATGACTCGCTGCAGCAGCAGAGGAAATCTGTAACCAATCCACAGATATAACTGGAATCCCAAATCAATATTCAGTGTCCAAGCAGTAAAACCACTAGATAAAACAGGAAAGAATTTGGCCCCTAGAGACACTTCTGTCTGAATCAAACAGATAACATGTACCACGATACAGCTTCTCCCCAGCAGAGCAATTCCTACAAGCTTATGCACCAATTAGTATGCCTTACTCTATTATAATAACAAATATAAGAGCGAACACAAATAAAATAGCAATTAGTTTGGAGAATTGACATTAGCGAAAGCTGTATAGCTGTAAAGGTTAAATCATTCTGAATTTAAAAATTCATCACGATTTAATATCAAGTAAGTTGTTGTCAACATTAGCTGAATTACTGCTGCTCCATAATTACCTGTCATTTGATAAACTTTTCCATTTAGATTTAGGTATATCATAAAGCCCAGAATTAAGTAAGTCTTTATCAAAATTATGTTAATGTATACAGCCCATTTATTTCAAATGTCCTGAATTCTTTTCCAGAAGGTTTTCACCTTCTGATTATCAATTCACTTTTTTAATGGAAACACCACCAGAGAAAGAACATCAGCTAAAAGTCACAACTCAGTCTGACAACTCATTAAACTTACTATAAATGAGGTAAGAATAAAAGCAATTTTAGACAGATTATCTTTCGCCCTGTATAAGGCACTAATAGGTCTCCAGCAGACCTAAAGGAACAAAACCAAAAATGACACCAAAAATATAAGACATCCAGTGATAGCTCAGAATTCTTTTAAAGCCTTCCTGAGTAGCTTCTATAAAAATCAAAGCTCCTCAAAGTGAAGAACTCAGACTTCTGAAGGAAGCTATATCAAGCAAGGAAAAGAAATACTTCAGCCTTTAAAAGCTCACCTCATCATAAACAAAACTGAAAAATCCTTAAATATATTCTTGTACAAAAAGAAGTCCCCCAATGAGTGGCCCAAACTGTTCCAGGACCTGATGATATAAACATCTCCCCCCATGAAGTACATTTGATTTCCAAGCTTTAAAAGTATTTCCCTTGACTTTGCATGCTACCTGAAAACTCAATGAGAAAATGAAAGCTGTGCAGAACAAGTTACTGGGTTTCTTTTCTGTTTGTTTTCATTAAAGTAAATACAACACTTGGATTCTTCCTCTGTGAATTTTTACTTACTCTTTTCTTCACAAGTTTCATAG
The DNA here is from genome assembly GCA_013397515.1 of Upupa epops. Taxonomy (NCBI): domain Eukaryota; kingdom Metazoa; phylum Chordata; class Aves; order Bucerotiformes; family Upupidae; genus Upupa; species Upupa epops. The sequence continues at coordinate 78,882 of VZRI01005448.1, forward strand.
TTCTTTGAGTAATCTGCTATTAATCTAGTTTACCTAGATCCCTTTTAACTTTAAAGCCTGCTTCTCTACATGCCCCATGTTTTGTTTGTAACTTGCCCACATTTTCTCAGAAGCATGTCAAAGCTCCATGACTGACCATACTTGCCCTCTTGATCTCTCTTTTCCTTAAAGGACTTCTTGTTACTAGCTTTGACTTCAAATGCAACTGTCATTAAATTGCATTCTGTTTAGTTATAGGATCCTCAGTCATAGAATCCTCAATCATAGAATCCTCAGTCATAGTGTCATAGTATCCCGTGTCATAGAATCCCATGTCATACAAATGCAACTGTCATTATATTGCATTTAGTTTAGTTACAGGATCCTTAGCCACAGAATCCATAGTTGTACAACCCACAGTCATAGACTCCTTAGTCATGGAATTATTGTCAATGAATCCTTAGTCATAGAATGCAGTCATGGAATCTGGTCATGGAATCAATCCAGTCACCGAATCCTTAGTCATGGAATCCTTAGACAGTTTTAGAATCTAATTGAATGTTTCTACAAACCTTCCTCTGGGTACAGTGCCCTTTGTTGCATTTTTGTGGTTCCAACAGCATTTTTTCAGGTTTGAATTTTCTTTTAATTATCCCAAATCTCTGTGTTTCCCTTACCCACAAGCTTGCTTCTCACTCTCACTGAATTACTGTTGTCCAAATGTCATATTCAAAATTCTGCTGAATCTTCCTTAAGTCTTTAGGACCAAGAAAAACCCCAGTATAATATAATCTTACATGTAAACATTTTACAAATACAACCAATTGTTTGTTTAGTTATAGTGGAATCCCTGAAAGCAGAAATTTGTTCTTTCTCTTTATATCATGCAAGATCTTTCTGTCCACTACTACATTTACACAATTTCCACTCTCTGCTAGATTTCAAATCAAAGAATTATTGCCACTACTCAGTGAAGATCCACTCATCTGATTCCTCTCAGTTTCACTATCCTCTCCCTGACGAGTCTCTGGCTTTTCATTTTGTCTCCTAGGACAGACAGAAACCTTTTCTATCATCCCTTTTGAAGCATTTACTCATTTCAAATCTTGTCTCAGTCATCCTTTTCCTTCTAACTTAACTCCCTAGAGCAAGTATTAAAGACACCATGACAAAAGGGCACTGAATTGTGAAACCACAAACTTCAAAACAGTGACAAAATCTATTGCTGCTAATAAAAATCCCTTATTTTTCATGGGTGTTTTCCCTACACTGTTATCATAGAAGCCATTACAGAAAAATATGTTCAACTTAGCAAGAAAACACAACTTGAGCAACTGGCTACTGGCCATAAGATTCCATTACCTCGTTCTCACTTTAAAATATTTGCTCTAAAAATTTTCATGCTAAGAAAAAGAAGCTGTCTAGAAGAGAGAACAAAGACTTCAGGCAGTGACTTAGTTTTTCTCTCTATAATGACACTTTGACCCAAAACAAAAGGTGGTAAAATATTCCTTTCTCTACAGCTTTTGCTCACTAAAAAGCTAGATTTTATGCTGTGGTTCAAGATGTGTTTTCTATCTCTATGCAGAGTAGCACTAAAGTATTTTGATCAAATGCACAACATATATTTAAGGATCAATCTGTATCATACTTCTGTCACAGTATCTTAAAATGTCTTTATTGAGATTGATTGCCCTCAACAGCACAAAAGCAGAGAGCCATGGACCCATGCCAATTATTTTCTGGTAAGAAAAACACTATTCATCATCAATAGCACACCGGCATCACCTACATTGAAGCCACATCTACATTGTCTTGCCAAAGCACACATGACACAGATTCACAGAATTATTGGGGCTGGAAAAAGCACTCTGTGATCATCAAGCCCAGCCTATGACATGGGACAAGAAAGAATTGTTAATCACAAGACGGACAAATAACAAGCGTATATTAGAAAATACCACTTGTCCCCCTGTTTCTAGCAAAAAACTAGAAGAGAACGGTGCACAGTTCATAGTATTGAATCTAAATGCAACTTGTATCCTACTCACACTCTCAACATTCCTCTTTTGTAGCACTTTGTCACTTGAATCTTCAGTAGGATTTGAATTTCGTGCGTCCCACCAATAACATAAAATATCCCTGTGTGAATAGAGGTCAAAGCTTAAGTTAACAAGAGGCAATCAGATGATGAAAATGGTTGAGTACATTTGCCTGTTCCCCAGGAATAAAACTTAGAGCTTTACTTTGAGCTCCTAAGCACTATAACCAACCTGTAAACTTATTTGGACCATAAGTAGAAAAATGAGCCAAAGAAAAGAAACAACTAAACAACTCCTGAACCACTTAAGACTCAAAGTCAGAAACAACTGTTACATAGTACGCAAGCACAAAAAACCTTGCTACCCCTCTCTAAAGATAGCTGACCTACAGAACAGCTTTCTGCAGTCTTTCACATATAATACAATCTTGAAAAAGTGGGTAAGGAAAGCAGTACAGATGCAACAGATATAGAAATAATGTCGTTATCTACACAGAATATAGGTTGTGCTTTCACTGGTAAATTTGTGCCAGATTCCAGCTCTGCTTATGTCTATTGAAAGCTCATTATGTTTTTCACCCTTTGCTCCTGATCTTCCAAATGTGAAGTATCATCAGTCAAGTACAACAGAGCTCCTACTAGGTTTAGCTAATGAGATTTTTTTTTCTTTAGTGCTGTGGAAAGAAGCACAGGAAGACAGACCAGTCTAGGGTTTTGTATTCATTATTTATCATTGTTCATTTATCAGAGGTTAACCGTTGCATCTGGAAGTCTATCTGTTGAAGTTAGAAGACCGTACTGCATGCAGAGTAAAAGCATGACACCCAGTCAATTTATAGGTTACAGGATTTTCCAAAAAACATCACTGGTCAGAAAACAGTGGATTATTTACATCCACCTGATTAAGTAGGATTTATCTTTTCAAACACAAATAGCACAAAAAGCAAAACTGTGAGGAAAAAGCTCCCCATATCTAAAATCTGTAAGCAAAACCACTATAAAATAACGGGAAAAGCACTAGGAAGAGTCAAAGCTATGAACTTACTTCTGGCAGATGAGAATTCTCAAGGATTTATCTCCACTCTTTCCTCACTTGCCATTAATGTCACTAGTTGATCAGGTCTGAGAGGAAATCAATCAATTGATTTTGTTAATGTGCTAATGGGTCAAAACAAAAACAAAACTAGGAATTCAAAAACCACTTATAAATTGTAGTCAAACCCAAACACTAACTTGATTTGGGGGAAAAGGCATATTTAATTCACTCCATATAAAAACCCCAACACAAAGGCATACAGAGGTTAATCACATGTTCTGACATAACTGAGCCAAGCTGCTATCTCTGAGCCTCAAAGCGAAGAGACTTCCAACAGTTCTTGTCCTTTGTGGAAATATGGAGTCTACTCGGTCCTGCGGGTCATGCTACTTTTAATGCAGCCCAGGATACAGTTTGCTTTCTGGGCTGCAAGTACACATTGTTGACTTTGTGTCTCAAAAGTGATAGCTTAGCAACTACAAATGTGATAGCTTAGCAACTGCAAATGTACTGACTTAGCAACTTCATCTACCAGTTTACTCAGGACCTGTGGATTTACAAAATTGTGGCAGAAACAGAGATAGCAAAGGTGCTAGAAAAATTTTTAAGGTATTGCTGTTTAATGAAAAGGTCAGGCTGGACTTGATGAAAGCATTTCAATTAAATTTTGCCGGCTGCTTTGTTCAGCAGTAACCGATTCTCCTCAGAAGCTTCCAGTGCTAGATCACAAGAAACATATTCATATGATTCGAAAGTATAGAATATCCCTTAGTCTATACATTAAGCACCTCATCTTGCCTATTTCAAATGCTTTTATATACAAAAGGATGGGGCTGAAAGCTGTGTGGTTGTTTCCTACACAACAGCTATTGGTAATTAGGTACCAGACTAACACCACTATAATAACTACTGACAATGGGCTAATTGGCTGATTGAACACAATGTCACTTTGCAATGAACAAAGTTTGGAGACTGCCAACAAGCTGCAGTATGGATCTCCTACGTATAAACCCTGCCTTAGCAAATGTTTGTTAATTCTGCCTGCCTAGCGTGTTCCACAATATAGAAAAGATTGGTGGTTCTTAGTGTAAACAAATGGGGTTTTTTTGACTTGGTACTTAAGTACAGCTACCTGCAAAAATGAATCCTCTCTTTTAATTTCCCCTACAGTAGAAAGGAAAAATATCGGTATTCCTATAAGATGAAACTGGTTATGGATCCTTGCTCACCTCTATTTCTGTTCTATTTCATGCACATTTTTCATTTAAAAAGATGCCCAGAAAATGACTACTCTGGGTTTATGTCATTAACACTTATGTCAGAAAAAAACACCATAGGGCTGATACTTCCTGGGGCTGCATTTGCATTCTCATGGGTAAATAACCTGCTGACCTTGAATGATTTACAAGGAACTTTTTATCCTTTCTGATTACTACAGCTTTAATACAGAAATTTGAGTTGCGCGGGGTCATTGAAGCTCTTTTTTCTGGTGGTAGGTTGCTGGGGATTTGGTAGTGGTTTTAACACTGTTTGGGTTATTTTTTATTAATAATAAATTTTAAATAATAATAATATTTAATAGTACTTGGAAATAGAAATTTCCAGTTTTGTTTGAACAGTATTCCATTCTTTGCTCACTAAAGAGGAAAAGCTTTGACTTGTATTACACCAGTAATTCCAGTCTGGGAAGCCCCACAGTACTCTCAGTCACAGCCCATCTACTGTACCTCCTTTTTATGTGTTTAAAAAAGGCAGCAGCTGCTCCTGAAAAAAGCTCATTTCTGCTGTGTGCCAGTGACATCAGAGCATAGAGCCAAAATAACAAGCATGTACAACATCCTCACTAAGCACAAAGATGCATCAAAGAACCTAGAATCACTCAGCAAACAAAAAGGCAGCAATCAGCAATCAGAAATGGAGAGGAAGTTTGATCATTGTATTTATGGAGCATTTAGATTGCACCAGGGAAAGTAAATTGCATTTATCATATGCCTAGTGCATCAGCAAATGGTCAAACTGGAATAAAAAATCATGGGTATGCATTGTTTCAGAACTCTTGATTCTTTCCAATGAAAAGACATCTCTTACAATTGACATTTCCTAAAAATGTTTTTGCTAAACAAAGCCCTTGCCTGTCACAAGATCTCTTTCCATGTAGCGATGAGTATTATTCAGATGGACATAAATTAAGGTTTTTGCCTTGGCACGTAATATCAGAAGAGAATGGAGAACATGATACGACACTGTCAGTGATGCAACAACTTTTCACTGCAAAAATAAGCATCAGATAAGTTACACGTGGGTAGCCAGACAGTGTGATCCTGCAAAGGCACACTACAACTCTGCTACCATCCCTGTAGCTCAGGTGTACTCAAACTGCATCAATTCTCAGAGTTTGTGCAACCTTTAAAAGTTACAGCACCTCAAATCAAAACTTTTCATCTGCTTCAAGTGAACAAAAAGCCAAGAAACATTAAAGAGAGATGAAAGTTATTCAAATCAACCTGTAGTTTTTAACAAAGCTCTTTAGTAAAATAGAGGGTATTTTAAAACTGTAAGGAAGATTAAAAGAACTTTACTTCCCATACATATTACAGAAAGATTGTTTAACTAATTATACATGGGTATTTTCAAGTTCTAGATACAAGACTTTACCAGCTTCATAAGCTGAGGACATTTGCATAAATACCAACATGAAATGCAAGTTTTACATTTCCCAGCTGCAGTTACTAGTCACCTATTTCTCAACAATTAAGCTTTACACATTCAGAAATACTATGCAGTTTAAACTGCCATCTAATTTATCAAAGATCTCCTCTCTCTGTACAATTATTCCCTCTTTTTGCAACATTCAGTACTTAGCATTTTTTGCATCATTTTTCTTAAGTATGAACGTTCTGCAGTGAGTCTGAACAAATTGAAGAGCAACAGAAAGAAGCAAATTATAAACAAAGGCAAAATAAAATTGGAATAAAAATAAAAACCAAATAACTTTCTTCTTCTGTTCTCATCTCACCCACCCATTAAAAACTCAGATGTTCTATTACACTAGAAAATGTAGGGAACTGAACATAAAGAAGGTCTTATAAAATCTGTAGAAGAAACATGAACAATTTTCTAAATGACAAAGGCTGATGTGGTCTCTTCAAACAGTGCAACGATCAGAAGTTTGCTTCTAAGGACTATCATGAGGTAAGAAAAGAAACAGCATCAGACATAATTCTGCAGGTCTACAAGGAAAATATGCAGCAGTGCTAGAATTAAATGAAGATCAAAGAAACAAAATCCTTTATGCTGTCTCTGTATGCAATGGATAGATTTAGAAAATATTTTTCACTTCCTCTCATTGTTTGGAATGTGCTGTGATCCTATGACTGTTTGATTATTATTAATTTGGGAATGTAATTGTATCCTTAGCCAAGTGCTTTCACTGCCATTCAGTAAAACAACTGAAATGTACAAAAATTACTTCAGCATGTTTCCTTTTGTTTTACTGTTATCTTTTTTATACTTAGGAATGACAGTAGGATCATGAAACAAAGCACCTAATACTCTTTTTCTTCAAGAAGGTATCTGCTCCTCAAAGGACTTGATAATTTACAGCATTTCATTTCTAGTTTCTTTCATTCACTGGATCAAAGAACTGGAGCACTTCCTCTGACCAGCCATTATGACACACAAGTTACAAGTTTTGCAGAGTCTCAGACTAAAACAAACAGAATAAACAATAGAAGAAATGCACAGTCAGAGCTACAACCTTGTTTACTTTAAGTCAACTCTCATCTGGTAAAAGAAAAGGAAGAGCAAAGGTAAAAAAAAAGAATCAGAGCTGGAGTGGTGTCAGTTTTATCAAATCAAAACATGTTAAATATTCGCTTTGGCTTTGTTTTCTCTGTTCATATTGTAACCACCATACCTTAGATTTTTTTCAAAGTAGAAAATAATCCTTGTCCAATAGGACGCTGTAATTTACATGATGTTTTGATGTATTCATCATAACAGTTAATATTCCCAAAAGGCACAATTAGAAATAAGGATTGCATTAAAGGGAGTAACCAGTCACCATTTGTGCATTAGTATTTGGAGCAACAAAACCCTAACAGCAAGGATATAACCAGTCATCAGAAGGATCAAACAGATGAAAGCTGCAGACAAATGAGACAAGTAAACTCTTAATAGACGTGGTCAAAGAAATTACTTGGAGTTTATGATTGAATGATTACATTTAACCTAGACCATACACAAAAATTATGAGAAGAGATAAATAAATTACTGAAAACCTGACGTAATAAATTGCTGACTAAATCATCGAGAAAGAAAACTCATTGACATTAGCAACAGAATACAACAAAGAAATGGGATGTTTCATGAGAAAGGGTTGGACTCATCAGTTCAAAACATCACTTATAAGTCCTGGGATCTTACACAAAATAACCGGTGTCAACCATGCCAGCACATAATTACACTCATCTTTTGATGCTGCCTTACAGCAGACAGAGTACATGTATGACCAGGTCTGAACTAAGAAAGAACTACAGAAATAATAATCAAACAAAAACCCAAGTTGAAATGAAGAGTCTCTAACTGAAATTATATTTTGTGTCAGTAAAAAGTCAGTCGTGTTGTGACTAATTAGGATCATGATGTAATTATACTTAGTGTCAGACCATCTGTTCCTGAAAGTTCTAGCAGCTATTCTGAAGAAACATTGTTTTCAAACTTTATCACTAGTCTTGTTCTCCCAGTAACTCAAGTTTTCAAATATTAAGTATACTGTCAAATTAAAATGTCACCAGCACATTAAAAGACTGAAGAGAAAACAGAAAGAAATGAAAACCACAATCAATTTGGTCAAACAAAACGGCAAAACAAAAGTATTCAACAGCTATAAATAAAACTACAGAAATATCCACATTGATCTGAGTTGCACGCATCATTTTTAGACACTCTAAAATTCAATACATGGCTCATGGTTTAGGTAAAAGATGTTTTTAAAGTTCTTTCCTCACTCTCAATACTGTGTTAAATGATATTACGGTGTACCAACTTTTTGTTAAACCAAGTGAAATGATTGATGATGCTGAATACTAATAAGTCTATTTCAATGAATCATGATGTAGTTTTCCAAGACAGCTTTATTTATAAAACATGCCAGCTACACCAGCTTTTTAAATATTGATTCCCTCTGCCAGGTATGTCAAGCAAGCAGAGGCTACTGCTTTCAGTATTTGAGTTCCATTGTTCTGAATGCTTCATCATGAAAAACAATAATGTTAAAATGTGGTTTTACTTGAATAGAGTGCATGATAAGCTAGTAATTCACTGTAACAGCTTTATAAACACAAACTTTACATTTCATTTCTTAAACATACCTACAATTCCCTGTAGGGAGAAAACTTTAGGGTGTTGCCAGGTTGGGAGAATATATTTTAAAGATACCCATTTTTTTTTCCTCTGTTCTAATGTTGTTTTGATCTTATGTCGCTGTGTTTTGTCATTTTACAGACCCCAAATTTTCACATTTCTGCTTCAAAAACAACTCACACTAAAGGCAAACTTAAGTATTTAAAACCTCTTTTATAGACAGGTTATCTATGTCAAATGTTGTGAGCTATTTTAACACGATTCTGGTTCTCAAAAATTGTTCCTTTCCCCTCTTCAAGGAAAGTTAAATGTTAACATCTATGACTTTTTTTCACACAAACCACTGAAAACCCACACAAATGCAAATGTTGCACATCTACAACTTGGATCTTTGTAGCATATAGCAAAATCTAGTCACTCAATCCATCTTTCTTTCAATTTTGATTGCTCTTGAAACTTTTCCGGCCTTTGCTCCTGTTTGAGCAGCCTCCACTTGAAGGCTATGATTATAAGAATTGCTACTGTACGCCATCAAAATTGGCATTACTTAAACGTTTTTTCCCTAGAGCACTGAGTTGGCCTGGCACTGTGTGTGGTGGTCTCAAATGCCTGCTGTTCCCAAACACAAGTATCACACTGCTCTGTCCCTGCTTTGAGACAGAGCTTTGAGACCACAAGCTAAGGGAGAGGAAGAACTCATAATTCTAGTCTTGCTGATATTGAGTGATGTCTGTATATTTGAGACTATCTGCTGTTCATGAGATGAGAAAAAGGGATCCTTATTCCCTGCTGAATGGTTAATATTACAACAGAAATTAAACTGAGTAATTTGAAACATACTCCTTTACTTGCACACTGCAAAGATCTAATGTTTTCATATGGGTAATGCACAGTGGGTTTAATTCGGCCATAAATATGGATAACTACCATGCAAATAAAAATGCAGGGGGGAACATGGAGAATCAAACTATTATCAGAATCAAAAAGAAAGAAATGATATTTTCAAGATATCTATAGCAGAAGTTGTCAGTTTACAATGCACAATACTGTCACTGATGTTATCCCACCTTTCTCATCTTCTTCCAATTGTTTCAATAAAGTTCAGTACAGCTCATTTCACCAATAAGCATCCACCTCAATTGCACTGTATGAACACTAAGCTTTTTGGATACAGAAGAGGAAACCATAGTGACACAAAGGAACAGCCATCAGGGCATATCAGCTTTCTTCATCTGAATTTGAGCACCTGCAGAACATCAGTATGCCTGAGAGCAGTTAGAAACTTTTGAAATAGAACTGCTATCATATGGAGGGAGCCTTTATCCTTTCCACAGCAGGACATGATTACCAGTTGCTTACCAACCATGGATTAATAACTTGTATATACTTCCAGCTCTTGAGTACATTTTAAGCAAACTGCCTCATATTGTTTTCATCTTGGAATCTGTTTATCACAAAAGAGGATAAGGAAATGAAGTTTTGCAGCCACAGACACTGTTCACGTTACCTATGGAAAAGAAAAACAAACTTCTCTTACATAACTAGTATTATAAACATGAGAAAAACCTTGTTCCAGTATTTTGGAGTGCTTACTGAACTATATAGATAACCAACAGTAATAGGCAGTAATACTATGTGCTGTGTTGAAGAACTTTGCAAAATAACTAAACAGTTGTGCTGTCCAACACATGCAGACTCGATCACAGCAGTTGTCTCAGCAGCTTGTGTTAAATATCCTTATTTTATGTACACAAAGTGAAAAACAGGCACAATTGAGGTAGTTTTGAAACACCACCACTGACAAGTGTTTGGAAATAATAAAAAAAAAGGAATCAGAAGTGGGTCCAAACTAATATAATGTTAGACTAATATTAACAAAAGCCTATTGCTCAGCATGGCTCCATTTCCCATTGCCACCTCCATGGCTTGTGAATACTGAAAGTTATCATTTTGTAAGCACAGTTACACTGAGGTAGAAAAAACCATCACTATAGGAATGGAACAACAGTGTCCCCTCACTGATGGTCTTCTTCCTATTTTGTTGGTGTGTTTTGAATAGCAGCCATTTCGCAGTTCTAAGCTACTGGTACTAAGGGAGTGGTTTAAATTACTTTTCTGGAATAAATTAATAAATCCAGAAAACACGACACCAAAGTTCAGTCCTGTCAAAGCGATCCAATGTCACACCTGGGAAAGTGTGCAGATTGCCACTGCTACAAGATGTGCCTTAAACGAGAAATGCCAGAGCATAAAGTTTGAATTACTTTTCCCTAGTGGCTGTCTTGTTAGTTCAGCTCCCAAAAGCTCTAAGGAGAATATCCTAAGCCTTCTCATCTGAAATCCAGGCATATTAGGCCATATGTTAATAGAAAATAGGAAAGCAAAAACCAACAAGGCACTGTTTCACTGCTACATACAGTAATGTGATTGTATTCTAATCAGCAAGAAGGCAAACATAGCCCTAAATTTCCCTAAGGACTATGAACTGTTTCCAGGGACCTCTTTGTTAGTGCTGTCTTCCTGGTTCAGTACATTGATTTTTTTCCCCAAATGGGAAACAAGAAAAAAGCCCACCCCATAGAAAGGCATTCCCAACCTATTAACCAGGAATTAGAAGCTGATTGCTATTACATCACATTATTACCTTCAACACAACGCTACGAGCACTTTGACAGAAGCTATAGTTACATTTTCATTCATAACATCACCACAACTTGGTATCTCAACTGCACCTCAAATTTTCAGGATTTCTCACATCAAACATGCCCTTTTAAAGATAGGAAATACCAGACTGTTACCACTTGGGTTCTTATATCAAAAGCAACCCAAGGATTATGTCTAATCTACTCCTCATTTTCTTGCATAGTACTTTGTAGTGCTTTACTTTTGTGAGCTTTGCAGCACTCCAGGGATTAAACATCTATACTGACGTAGTGTAAGTTCAGTGCAAAACCCAGAAACACTAGGAAACTGGGGAAAGAAAACAGGGAAAAGGAATGCCTGACAGATGGTCATTATTTGTTTTTTCCAGGTGTAAAACTTGAGTAATTTTAACTTTGTTTTTTGCATTGCTACTGGCAGTCTTTCTCTAACCTTGTTTTTAAGGTATGTATGCTCACTACTGGAACTTCTGGAACCATTGTTTCACGGTAGTTTCTCTGCCTATGTTTCAGAATGATGCCAAACAAAACCAATAAGGTAATATGCAGATCTCCTTCTCTTTTTTGTATGAGAACTTGTACTTGTGTAAAATATTTTCAAATCTGTAAAATAGTCTACTCCTCTTGCTGAATGGTCTTGCTGCTCAGAAAAATTAAAACATCACAGGAGCTGGGAAGATTATGTTTTAAGGTTCTTTTCCCCTTTCTTTATGTGTTTTCAAACCATACAGGCAATTTTCCATGGCTAAATCCATAGGACAGACTTTTAAAACCAGCAGCTCTAAACTCAAGATGTGGTGGTTGTGTCACTGCTTCCAATGTCATATTTTCTGCTCCACACAGATAGACAGAAGGTTAATTTATTGCCACTTACTGTCTGAAAATATAAAGCACAAGGAAAATCACATTCCTTCCAGAGATAAATCTGGGTTTACAGGAAAATGAAGGTCAAAAATAAAAGAGCACGTATGTGTTGAGTTCTGAATACACAAAGTAATAGCAAGACAGAAATAATAATTAGCAATCAGTATTCCAATGAGAATTTGTTGACTTCGGTTACAGCTACTCATTTTACCCAGTAATGTCTGGGCAGTCACAATATTTAGGTTTCAAAGTGTCAGGAAATTATATTGCTATTTTCAGTTTCCTCTATAAATGTATTTTGTCAGACTGTAAGATCCATGCTGAAAGCCTGACCCCAGTGCTCACCAGTGCTATGCTGCCTATCATCAGAGCAACACCTGTGCATGGCACAGACTTCAGCTACCTGCACAGCAAAGAAGTTGGAGAAAAGCTAAGTGTTCAATCTTGGCAGCACATGATCAGCATCACCCTAGCTCCAGCTCCTGCAACACTTCTCCTCTACAGTTTAAAACTACCTAACCTGTGCCCAAAAAGCATCTAAAAGAAACATGAAATTCCCAAGTAATATGGATGTTTAAACCCTTGCTTGCTTTTGAGAAATTCTTTAGTTCTACACCCACTCAGCCCTGCCCAAACACTGGGAGTTTGTCTGTTAGCATCTTTCAAGAAAAACCCCAAAAGAAATCAAATTCAAACTTCCCAGGCTCTTCTGGACTCCCTTAGTTCCCCTCCTTGAAAAATGTCAACAAATTTTCATTAAGTCTGACACTCTCTTTGCTGTGCGTAATGCAGACGGTCGTTTTATCCATCCCAGCTAACTCACTTGTTTCCTCTTTAAACTATCTCCCTGATGCAATCTTCAGAAAACTCTGAAATTTACAAGCTGACTTTAACTCTCTTGCCAGTGATAAGTTTACACATGCCTGTACAAGCTAACAGATTAACTCCTACATCTGTAGCTTGATAGAAGTGTTGCCTTGTAATAGAACAGGTTCTGATATCCTCAATGCTCTTGAAGAAGACTGTGTTAGAAGTTTCTCAAGAAGAAAGTAAACTAGATATAAATAAAAATAGACATTTCATGTCAAAAGGCCTATAATACTTAAGACAAAAGAGTTTGCTTGATGATGCAGTTATTTAAGGCAATCCAATACATATGCATACACACATGCTTCACTGGTATTAATGCTCAGGGTTCATAAAATCCAGTTTAATTTAAAAATACATTGCTATGACATTCTATATCAAAAAATCAAACTTATCTCTTCCAAATAATTTGGAAGGCATAAGTAATAATTTCATGTATGGAAATTACTAATACCAATCCACATTTCTACCACTTCTGAAGGTTAAGAAGGGAGAATATCCAGATTTCAAAGGAAAAACTGGAGTGAATTTGGAGCTTTGTTCCAATTCTATGGATTTTAGAAGTATGGGAGTTAAGCACAGACCTTTAGAAAATAATCCTTATTAAGATCTACAAAGGATATGTGAAACAGAAAAGCATGATGGTGACATTCCTACTTGGTTTATGAGACAAGAAAAAAGTTACTAGCAGAGGATATATAATATTTAATGTTATATAACTAAATGCAGATTTGTAGCATGCCAATCAGCTGTCAAGCAACACTAAGATATACACAGGAAGAAAGAGGCAGCATCACAAAAAACTTCTACAGTCCTTTACATTTCCTTGTACGGTCCAATGACTATCGTACACCTCAGAATTAGCCTGCTGAGTAATCTTTGGCAAATCACTTTTCTACACGTCAGCATCCCAATTTATCAAATCAGTGTAACAACATTTAAATCCTCTATAAATTACCTTGACATCCAGTGATGAAGACAAGATTTACTGTAACCAAATAAAATAGTTCAGAATCATTAATATGGTTAATGAGACTTGTAAATATGTAAGTTTGATTTTTTTCAACTTAGAAAGGAACGTGCTTAGAACGTCATTGCTTGCTTTATTAGTTAAACACTTTACCTCTGCAATTTTTCCAACACATAGAGGACATGAAAAAATTGCCAAAAGACCATTTAGTTCATTTCCCAATGCTGTTATATAAAAATATGTATGGATTACTCTTATTTAATATATGTTAGAGATATCGCCTTAGGGTGATGTTTGCACAAAATAACCTATGAAATGTCTGGGAGCTAACCATGGCTTGCCATCTCTAACTGCACATCTGTTTTAATCTCCCATTTTAATCCAGAAATACTGGGTCAGTCTTCTAGAACTGCCATTATGTTTATTACACTTTTGGCTCAATTTTTGCTTTCTGTGGAACAACACCTTCACCTGAGGTACAATTTTAAAATTCTCTTGATATGTATTCATCTGTAAATACATCAAGGATCTATAGAAAATGGGAGATTCCTAACCCATTTTTACCTTAATTTTATTACACAAAGCACAGCAACACTCTCCTCTCTCCTAGAAACTCCTGTCTTAAGAAATCAGACGGCCCTCTCTCCCAAAAATTATGATTGTACAGTTAATATACAGCATTTCCTTTTCTCCCTAACAGTGTTTTCAGCTGCTTTGCAGAGGGTTAAACTGTTTCTAATCCAGGTGCTCTCATTTGCAGACAACAGTTTCTCACAACAGTTCATATCCCTATTAAGCATTCCAGGTTAACAGAGAAGCTTTTAAAGCTTTGATAAACCCTTCAAAGGATTCAGCTCAAGTTTTGAAGAAACTGATCCAACAAAAAAAAGTGTATTTTAGGAAGAAAAGGAAAGGGCTCAAGAGACCACTAGATAATTGCATGCTCTGAGAAGTGTTGTTTTAATTTGAAAAAAGCATCAGAGACCTGAAAAGATAAGTACAAGTACGATTGCATTTCACACATTGAGACAAAAACATGATTTCTGTAAGTATGTCCAACACTTCATCAAGAGTACCAAGACTATCATACCAAGAGTATGGTAGCCTTTCAGTTAGACATGAAGTGTGAAGGAGCTGTACTTCATACACTTATCAAAGACTTCTGAGGCTACAACTGCATGGGATTGCATGAAATTTGCTTGGACTGATCATTGCTCCAAACAGGCTTAGATCTTTTCTGAAGGTTTTTTTCCCTTCTTTATTTAGAGCACAGGTACAATTATCAGCAAAATAAAAAGCAGCAAGGTCATATTGTCTTTTTCACGAGAAATACCGTGGGTTTGCAGAAATAATTTGCAAAATTTATGCTTAGCAGCTTCCAAATTCCCAATGGCTGTTACAACACGTACATACCGGGATCATTAGGTACAACCAAATCCATCTAAAATTTTTAATTAATACTCACATTCCCATAGAGAACATTTATTAAACAATTGCTATAAAGTGCTGGAGCTCTTTTGTAGCATTTACTGTAGTAACATTGCAAACTAAAGCACAATAAGCCTGTGGTTGCCTGTTCTCTTTCCAGTAGTTGGCATCTTTAGACTAGTGTATAGGATAATGCTCACAAAGGCTTCATACATTTCAGTATTTATTTTGTATAAGCTTTTATGTCAGTATGTCTGTAACTAGACATACATGGCAACTAGAAAGAATGGATGATCTATCACTTTAACATAAATCAACATTTCCATAAACAATTTTTGTGGCACACGTTTTTATGATAAATGTAACAGGTGAATTCACCAGGCAACCACTCATTATCCACATCTAAGGCACTCATTGCAAGATATTTATAGAGCTGTATCCATGCACAAGTAAAGCATAGCCTTATATCACAACATGCAGAGGCTTCACTACAGACTCAAGTTTGATTGATTGAAAGTGATATTTATTGTTACATTGATTTTTATGGAGGGTGGCAAATGGCAGTTCCAGATCAGAGCATGTTGCATTTTCTCCCTTTTTTTTCCCCTAAATAGCAATAATATTTTAAAACAATAAATTAAATGCTTGGAGAGCAACTTGTCTCTTTAAACCCCACTACCCTGCTCAAACTACAGTCTTTTATTTGTAAGACAAATGCAAGTTTTCCAGTCTGTGTAACTATATTTTCAGTTATATTTTTTCAACAGGTATAATTGCTGCAAATGCCATAGAACTGCACAAGAGTCAACCCAATGTTAATTCAATAGGCTCTCAAAAAAGTAACTAGTTGACATTTCTTAGAAGGTGACTAATATTCCTCAGAACCTTAGATAAGGTCTACAATAAGGTGTCAGTGGAAAAAATAATAGCATAGCATGACCATAAGACTGACCAAGAGGAACAATTACTACAAGAAGCTTACCCACCGCTAAGAGCAAGAGAGGGAAGACAATGCAAAATACAGATTATATGAGAAAATTGTTACTAGAATCACAGAATAATTGAGGCAGACAGAGACCACTGGAGGTTACATAGTCTGATCTCTGCTAGAACTAGAGTTGACGTCAATTTAACCATCATGTTCACAGTCTGAACCCATCAGTCTATAAAGCTTAAAAGGATGGTGATTCCATTCAAAATCACTTAACGCTATATCAAAAATAATAAATTATAAAGGTTAGAAGAAGAAGGTACCCTTGCTTATGCTCTTTGACATGACAGCAGATGGTGCACGCAACAGTTGGTCAATTCCCTCATGTGCAGAAGGGATAAAAAATGATTTAACTCTGCTTCTTAAAATTGTACTCCCATCACACTTCATTGTTCCAGGCCACAGACTGACACTTTCAAAGGGCAATATGCCAGTTTGTGTTGTTCTTCCTTGAACTGCAGAGTAAGCCTAGTAAAATGTTTCCTGAATCCTGTGGAACTCAGCCCAGAGATCATCAGAAATCTCATGTGCATGAATGGCTCCAATGTGCAGTACCTACAGATGCTACATATCACCAGGACTGAATCACTAGCCCCATTCAAAAGAAACCATGAGTCTCTGCTGAGCAGGAAAAAGCCAAACTGTCTTTTCTCCATCGAGAGATCTTTTCATATTCAGGCTGTGCAGCAAAATGCAAGAGCAGTGGATACCCATCCTCAAACCCTCCTGTAACACTGAATATCCTGAACAATCACATTGAAAACCATATGAGTTTCCTAAAATCCAATTTGCATATGGTAACTCTTCTGTCATTAAGAGTGCAAATAGAGTAAGAAAGAGGACCCAGGTAACTATAGACCAGTCACCTCCGTTCCAGGAAAGGTGATGGAACAATTTGCCCTGGACACTGTCTCTAGGCACATCAGGGACAAGAGGGTCACTAGGGACAGTCAGCATGGCTTCACCAAGGGAAAGACATGCTTGGCCAACCTCACAGCCTCATATGAGGGCATAACCAGGTGGATAGATGACAGCAGAGCCATGGATGTGGTCTATCTTGACTTCAGTAAGGCATTTGACACAGTCTCACATAGCATCCTCACGGCCAAACTGAGGTAGTGTGGACTGGATGATTGGGTAGTGGGGTGGAATGTGAACTGGCTGCAGGATAGAAGTCAGAGAGTAGTGATCAATGGGACAGAGTCTAGCTGGAGGCCTGTATCTGGTGGAGTTCCCCAAAGATTAGTACTGGGACCAGTCCTCTTCAATCTATTCATTAAT
>VZRI01005448.1:96599-143185 GCA_013397515.1 Upupa epops
GCCCCTGAGTTCAAGAAGGACACAGAGATGCTGGAGGGTGTCCATCATAGAGCAACAAAGATGATGAAGATGATGAAGAGGGCCAACAGCATCCTGGGGTGCATCAGAAGGGAGATGGTTAGCAGATCAAGGGAGGTTCTTCTCCCCCTCTACTCTGCACTGGTGAGACCACATCTGGAGTATTGTGTCCAGTTCTGGGTCAGATCCTGATGTGGCAGGGGAATTGGACTGGATGATCTTTCCAGGTCGCTTCCAATCCATAATATTCTGTTCTGCAACTTCGTCTAGGTGGTCCTGCTGTGGCAGGGAGATTGGACTGGATGATGTTTCAATGTCCCATCCAATACCTGATGATTCTATGATTCTATGATAATCTATGGACTAAACATGCTAAGTAAGCACAATTTTATGTTTAGTGAGAAAGAATACTTCCTACTGCTGGATTGCTAAAGATGGTAGTATTTAGAGTATTGCACTGCATGTGCAATTAAAAAGCAGAGCACCAGTATGAATACAGAGTAAAAAGTCAACTAAAAAGATAGAAGAAAGCAAGGTTGCCTCTGTTACTACAGATAAATGGGGTTTCACCAAACCCACAACATCATCATAGAATTAAGGGTTTCAGACTAACAGAAAAGTATTCATGAAGAGAAAAACATTAAAAGTTCAGTGCTTCTATTTCCAAACATTTCTAGTGTGAAAAATTTCATGTGAAAAATAACTGCATCCCTGTGATGACTTAGAGAGGAAATAGGTAAGTTCTTTACAAATAAGTATTTAAAAGAATAAAGCAATGGCAAAAAAAAACTTATTGAGCAGGTAGCTTGAACTTCTATAACCATCTACAGGATAAGAAGCAGTGGGGATATCTGTGTAAAAGAACAATTCCAGCTTTTTAGAAAATCTGTAATCTGTTTAACAAGAGTCCTCTTTGGCTGCATCAACAAAATTCCTTCCACAACTTAAAACTGCGCAAGCTGCCAGAGATCACACATCCTGGAAGACTGAAGATGAGGATTGTGAGTGCAAAGGCACTACTTCACTTACTTAAAGATTTGGGTAATATTTATTCAGAACAAAGTAAATATTTAAATACTACACTATGTTTTTTGGAGGTGGAGTTTTTGTAGATTGGTTTTATGTTTGTGGGGTGGGGTGTTTTGGGGAGGGAGGAGGGATGGTTTGGTCTCTAGATTTTTTGTGTTAAGGGGTTTGTTTGTTTGTTTTTAAACAATACTCACAACAGCAACAAATTTCATCAGGTTGGACTCAGCTTTCTAATCCCTCCTCATTGCCTCAACTGATTTGAACACAGCACCTGAAGATGCATTTTCTTTGTACAATACATGTTCCAGATTTGGTGGTTTGGATTTTTCAAGGAAGCCTGATACCTTTTTCTTTTTAAATAGAGATCAACTGTTCTGGGAAATACAAACAGTACATTTTTGTCCATCACATTAATAACAAACTCAAAAATGTGAGGTTTGCTTTGTTATTTACTCAAAGTAAGAAAAAAACCCCACAATAAAGGAGCTTTGACCATGTCAAAACTAGCACAGACATTTCTAACTGTTTGAAAACTATAGACAACAACAGAACAAAAGGATGTCTGAAGATATAAGAAACACATTTCCAGAAAGCCTCATGCCTCTCTGTCTAGGAAGAAGTAAGGGCAGAAGAAGAACAGTATTTGTTTTCTTTCAACACCTTATTCCCAAGAATGAAAAGTTCAGATCCAAGAACATAAGCAACCGATAAAGCTAACAGTGAGACAGGAAAACATCCATATTTCCTTCAACAAAAGATAATATTGTTCAAACCAGCGGGGACAGCAGAGACTAAAAATCTTCACCAGGACCTTGCACCTTAGAAGAGCTAAGGTTTTGCTTCAGATCTTCACTGCTGCCGTCTAAGTACAAAACCAAAAAATTCTCAGCAGCCACTTGTGAGCTCACAGAAGGAAGCTGGGTTTCTCAGATTAAGCTGACCCTAAACTTCACTTCCACATTAAAAGCAGGATTCCATGTTAAAAGTACTATTAGCAAGATTGTGGATGACACCAAACAGAGTTGCTGTTGGTCCTCTTGAAGGACAAGAGGCTTTGCAGAATAACGTAGGTAGATTGGAGCACTGCGCTATTATGAATGGGATGAAATTCCAAGTCCAAACCCTACACCAGGTAGAGAGTAATGTTAGGCACAAGTATAAATTGGGAAAGGAGTCAATAGAGAATAGCCCTGCAGAAAGGATTCCTGGGTTGCTGGTTGACACCAGACTCACTTGAGTCAGCAGTGTGTGTCCTAGCAGGCAGGGATGCATCAAACACAGCAGAACAAGCTGGTCAAAAGGGTAATTTACCCTGCTCTATCGAGCATTGGTGCAGCTTACCTTATGTGCTGCATGCACTTCTGGATCTCATAACTTAAGGAGGATCCAAATGAAGGTCCTTGAATGTGCCCAGAGGAGGGCAACAAAGTTGGTAGCAGTGCTGGAAGTAACGTACCATGAGGAACAGCATAGGACTTTGGGCTCCCCTGGAAATAAGGGGTGCTCTCTTCTTGAGAGGGGATGTGCTGAACTCTTCTCCCCAGTATCAAGTGCCAGGACACATAACAATGTGTCCAAAACACATAACAATGTGTCCCAAAGCTGTGCCAGGGATGGTTCACTACAAAACACTTTACCAAGAGAGCAGTCAACACTACAACAGCTTCTGAGACAGTTGGCTGATGTCCCAATGCCTGTCAGAGACTGAAGCGTTTGGACAATGCCCTTAAGAATATGCTTTAACTTGTTCAGCCCTGAATTGGACAGGCAGTCAGACCAGTTGGTCAGCCAGACTGGAGGTCAGTCCCTCACAACTACAATAGTTTATTCCCATCTATATTTAAGCTACCACACTGAGGAAAAATTGCCTTTGTCTTTTGTTTTACACGGGTACTCAATGGAAGCTAATCATTCAAATCTCCAGAGCTGAACCCTAGCCCTCAGTTTCCTTGAAACTTGAAGGTCAGAAAAAAAACCCCAAAAAACCCAACACCCAAAAACCATTATCAACAGAAAGATATTTTATTAGTAATGAAGCACGGTTATGCTATTTATGTTAAGGTCAGTCACTACTGCCTGTAGTTGACAAGTGTGGCTTCCAGAATTCCAGGAAAAAGTACCCAGAGGGTCTGCTCAAAAGAAAGCTTTTTCATTTCAAGAATTGACAGCACCAAGATATAAGCACTATAATAAGAAAACAGTAAGTTCTCAAGGAGGCCTTTCACAGAAAAATCATAAATGTACCATGCAGACACTTGGATGCTACTCTCACTAATTAAAGGCTGCTTCTACAGTCTTCAAGTGTAAAGAAGTCGTTAATGTAATATGTTGCATTCACATTCTAGAGAACTATGAGTTAAGACTCAAGGGAAATCACTGTGGATAGAGTAACTGATAAAAATCAGGCTGGGGATCAATTATCTCATTCTTGAAAGTCTAAGTATTACACAGCAGGGGCAGTTATTCAGATCTCAAAATTTCGTTACCATTAGTGGAGCCCTGAGTTGTCTCTTTGGAGAAGAGGAACAAAAAAAAGTAGGCAGCTGAAGTGGGAGACTGGTTCAACAATATGCATGACCTATACTGCCTTGCTGTCCCTAATATACAATGGAGGGTGCCAGATGTCAAAGTTGACTTTTTTTCCCTCTTTTTTTTTTTCTGTATGTGAACAAGCCCACAGATATAAATTGCAGTTACCTAGTGCATAATATTTAAACCCATTCCAACATTGAAACAAGGCAGCCTTTCCCCAATGCACACGAAAAGAAGCTTCTGTGTGTTTGCTTCTCCAGCTCTGCTGTGGAGAAAGCACAAGACTTGCATTAGCATTTAGCAGGCTATGGAAAGAAGGTGCTTTTTACTAGCAGGCAACTTGCACAATGTCCATCATTACTACACACAACCTACTTACATAGTGTGTTGGGTCAGTTAAAAGCAAAGTACTTTCAGAGGGCATCTCTAGAAAATAAAAGGATGGAAGAAGGAAAAGAGAGAAAGGACCATATTGAAAATGTATATATTGCCAGAAATGAAGTGTGATTTGCAGTACTGTCATTTTAGAGACAACAGCTCAACCATAGCTGTTTTTAGTTACTAACTAGTCACATTGCACAGAAAAACATTGCTTAAAAAAAAGAGGAGATAAACCGCATTTTTCCTAGCATGGAGGTCTATTTGACAATGAAAGAAGATCTCCCTTTAATGGAAATGGTACCAGATGTCTCATTTCAGTTTGAAAGCTCATTTTATCAGTATTTAAAGTCACTTCACAAGCAGTTGGCTAAATGTTTGCACATCTTTAAAATTTGTATCTTCAACTTTTTCAACAATTGTTTTGCACAATTGTCCATATCAGTACCTAAAACAGAGGGCACACAATTTCCTTCTCTTTAACACCACACTCTGGTGCACCCCACAGAATATCACTCTGACTCACCAATAACACCTCAAAATCCAGCTGAATGCCTGTTTTAATTTACTTTTCATGATTTAAAATACAACATGTTCCTTCTGCAGCAGATTTGAAAGGACATATATACACAATCCTGCTCACGGTTCAATTTTCCCTGAATAGGTACAGACAACACTTATTATATGAGATTTTGCCTTCAACTGGTTAACACCAACCTTAGACCTTACATCTTGCAATTTAATACACGCTTATTTTTTAAGCAAAAGATTACAGTACTATTTAATACAGTCAGTAAAGAAAATAATCAATGAAGTCTGCTGATATTCTTGTAGACTTGCAAAAAAACTGAGAAACTAGACCCAGCAGACAAGTTCTGCACTAGTATTTCCCTTTTCCTGAATGACTTCACCTAGGGCTATAGTCGGGGTATGGCCAGCTTAATGATTTTTCACACAGAATAAAGCACTTCTGCCCCATCACTTCACCTAACTCAGCCAAGAACTGTAATTTCTTGTATTGGTCTGCTGGTGTACAGAGTTTTGTATGCAGAATCAAAATTAAGCATACTTGCTTAAACCTGGATATGTCTACATCTAAATAAAATCAAATTGCCTAGTATTAGTCCATTCTCCTGAGACTGTGAGAAAAATGTTTCAAGTATTTTCAGGATAAAATATGATCCCTGATTGCAAGAAGGAAATATTATATGTAACACTGGAAGCCATTTAATGAACTTGTTCTTTCTGCCACTGAATTCTAAGAAAAATCATCTAGTGACAAAATGGTTGTGCAGCAGTCATCTAAAAGTCACAGGCCATTCCACAAAATTCAGAAATTCTTTCCAAGAGTATTAAGTTCTGAGCACTTAGATTACATCATTTACTGAAATATTCATACATTAATACAAGTTTTAATTAACTTAATAGGTCATTAGTAAAATAACAGATAGGTATCATGCCAATAAATAACTCAGCTGTTAACTCTGACTCAGAAAAATCTTCATGTTTTTTTAAGACAGACGTTTGGGTTATAAATTATTTTTCAAGCTTCACTAGGAAGGATTGTATATCATTATTCCTACCACTGAGTCACAAAAAATATCTATCCTTGTGTGCTTAAGGTAGTTGCATGGTGAACCAAGCTTGGAGTCCCAGTGTACCACCATCCACAGCTTAAAAATGAGAATTTACAATGTTCTGTCACCATCATGTTTTACAGGAACAGGCACCTGTTGGTAAATACTATAGTTATTCCTAGGACAATTTCCAGAGCCTTCTGAGAAAAAGAGAATGTTCAGACAACATGGTGAAGGAAGGTATTTCATACTGCTGTCCCACTCATTTTCATCAGCATGCCTTATACTGATGCTTTCAGAAGAGTCTTATATTAACCTAGTTATGTGCTTTTATCAAATGTCTTATTGGTGGCATGAAGAAAAATAAGTTCTATACGTATTCCTTTCACCAAGTAGCATATTGTGTTTCTGAATGTCTCAAAGCATCACACTTTCACTTGTTTTGACATTGCTAGTAAGCGTAAAAAAAAAAAAAAAAGAGTTAAGCCTGTATCCTCTGTCATTTTTTTCACTCCAGTTTGGTCATCAGTGGTGCAAGAACACAAAGCATCAAGGTTACAATAACTGATCTAGGAACTGAAGAAGTGAACTTAAGAGAATCTAAAAGAAAAACCTACCAGCATCCTACAAAGATTTATTTAGGACAACTCATTCATAGGGTACACTTAGTCTTAGAATTCTGTTTACATTAGTGAAATATGCACATGAACCTGTGACTACTTTACTGAAACTCAAGGAGACCTGCTGTCCCTGTGTGTCCTCCACACAGAAAGTTCATTTCAAGCACTATGTGTAAGAGTTTGCATGTGAAAGAACAGTTTTGTAGTAAAATGCATAAACATAGCACCATCTCATGATTATGAAGTGTCTCCTTAGGTGGCATTCTGGACTAATGAAGTCCTTCAACAGGAAAGCTTCAAAAATTATAGAATGCTTTCCACATTCCCCTTTCAGTCACAAAATTCCTCTTTTCTACATACTATTCAAGAGTCTTCCTGTTAAAAAATATCATTAGTAACATAGGAAGACATTCTTTTAGTAACATAGGAAGACAGTCTTTTTGCTTAAAATATGCTGATAGAACTCTAAAGGAAAAAATCTCTAGAGAAAAAACTTGTTACTGGCTGCAGAATAAAAGCCAGAGAGTAGTGTCTAATGGGACAGAGTCTAGCTGGAGGCCTGTATCTAGTGGAGTCCTCCAAGGATCAGTGCTGGGACCAGTCCTATTCAATCTATTCATTAATGACTTGGATGAGGCATTAGGGTGCACTGTCAGCAAGTTTGCTGATGACACAAAGCTGAGTGGTGTGACATAAAGCCGCTGGTGTAACCCAGCAGATTGTGCCGCTATTTAGAGAGACCTGGACAGGCTCAGAGAAACTTAATGAGGTACAACAAGGGTAAGTATACAGTCTAGCATCTGGGTAAGAACAACCTCAGGGACCAGAATAGGTTGGGGACAGACCTGTTTGAGAGCAGTGTAGAAGAAAGGGACCTGGGGGTTCTAGTGGACAGCAGGATGACTATGAGCCAGCAATGTGCTCTTATGGCCAAGAGAGCCAGCAGCATCCTGTGGTGCAAAAGAAGGAGGGTGGTTAGCAGATTGAGGGAGGTTCTCCTCCTCTACTATGCACTAGTGTGACACCACATCTGGAGTACTGTGTCCAGTTCTGAGCCCCTGAGTTCAAGAAGGACACAGAGATGCTGGAGGGTGTCCATCATAGAGCAACAAAGATGATGAAAGTAGAACAGCTCCCTTTTGAGGAAAGGCTGAGGAAGCTGGGTCTCTTTAGTTTGGAGAACAGGAGGCTGAGGGGTGACCTCATGAATGTCTCTAAATATATGAGGGGAGGTGTCACGGTTTTAGGTGTGAGAGACAGAGCCAGGCTCTTCTCAAGGTCATCTGGTGCTAGGACAAGGGGCAATGGTTGCAAACTGGAACAGAGGAAGTTCCATCTAAATATCAGGAGGCACTTCTTCACATTGAGGGTAACGGAGCATTGGAACAGGCTGCCCTGGGGAGCTGTGAAGTTTCCTTCTCTGGAGACATTCAAGACCCACCTGTACATGTTTCTGTGCGACTTGGTCTACGTGATCCTGATGTGGCAGGGGAATTGATCTAGAAGATCTCTCAAGGTCCCTTCCGATCCCTAATGGTGCTATGATTCTATGATTCAAGTGCCAGCACTCAATAGTAGGCAACATTTCACAATTTCTTTGTGTAACACTCATAAAATTAAAAGGAAAAATTCACCCTAAGAATCAATGAACACAACATTAGTTACAGTTTAACATTTGCATTGAACAATATACTCTGCAAGTTGATAGATGCAGAAGCTAAGGTATCTGAAATGTCAAAGGTTAGGGATCAAAGCTGCAACTTTCTGCCCAAGAGTGTAATTTAGGTATGACAACCATAAATATGTTCCACTTATACTTTTTACGTTTTGAGATAAATCAAATGCATTTTAAAAATCCTGACGTTTTAAACTTACTGATGAGGCATAAAAAATGCAAAGCTAATCCATATGTCAGAATTTATACCAACATGGGAGTAATTATGGGGAAAAACACTGATATTTTCCAGATTTACTGCATCTCCTGGTTTCCTAGCAACGTGAAATCACTAGGTTTCTGCTCAAAGCTCCAAATTAGATGCAGCAAAAAAACTTGCACTGAACTTAAAGCACTTTATTATGAAGCACCTTACTCTCAGACCTGAAGTCAAAAATAGATTATCATTCTTATTCAATTCCCTGGGCAAACAGGGGTTCACAGATTTCTTAACATCCAAAAAACCTTAAAGTTTGTTGCAAGCAAAGAAATTACACATAATTCTATATTTCTCTAGAGATTAGGTATAGAGTCAAAAGGAAAGGCATCTGTTTATTCGGTACCTACAGGAGAGAACACACTTGCATGCGCGGCGGTCAGCAAATATGCCTTTTGGAAGCACAATCACACTCAGTAGAAAAGTAGGCAATGATTATCACACCTTCTGCAAACCCATGTTGCTGAAGGAAAGAATGTGAGAATAATATCAAATGCATGTATTATTAAAAGCATCATGCCAGCAGATGACTCCTCTTGAAAGTTGGTGTGATTTGCACATGAAAAGAATGCATTCAAGGAAGCATTCTGCTAGTATAAATATGGAAGCTAGGTCCAGGAAAACCAACTTTATACTTCTAATATCACAATGATTGTAAAACTGAATTGTCTGAACTGTGCAATAGAAAGCACCTTGGCCTATTTTCAGGGCAAGTCCATAAAGGTCTTGAATCACTAAATTACAATAGAAATAAGATAACAAAATCATGTTGAAAGGTCAACATTCAGGAGTAATTTAAAGAAATAAACCAAGTTTCATATTAATATGAGAACTAATTCAACTTGATTTGGACATAAGTAGCAGTTCTTCCAGCACTGATGTTCTTCTCATTCGCTATGATATGGAAGACAAATAAAGACTTCCTGGTATCTAGAAGAGTAGGAGCAGTAAGTTGAACAGAATGATTAGGAGAACAAGTTTCTTACGGTAAGAACCTATAAGCCAAGATGTCTCTTACCTGACTAAATAAAACTACAAAGCACTCTGGAGAACAAGAGTGCTTTCTTATCTCAGAGGGAAAACACTTCTTTCACATCTCAGTAAGGCATATAAGCAAACTCTTATTTACGCAGCCTGGGTTTGTTTGTCATCACGAGTGAGAACATCCTGTGCTCATTGACAATGTTATAGTGCTATAGTTAACAGCAAATTCAGAGTTTTCGTCACCAGGAGCAGAAATTGGACAACGGTATCAATTTTCAAGTCTCCATTTAGTTTTCACTAGTTTACTGGCTTCAAATAGAAATTTATGCATGACTATTACACCTTATTACAACAAGGAAGTTACAATAAAGCATTTAACATTACATAAGGCAGTTAACAATAAGTGCTAAGAATAAATGCCACTTGCGGCTCCTTTTCAGTCGCACTCACAATCACACCATGGCTTCAAGCTTAAAAATAGAGAAAAACTTCCTGTGGCTTTTTGTTTCATTTCATTTACATCATCTTGTGATTTCCTAAGCATTGCAGTAAACAGTGGTAACTGCAAACAGAAAGTGCTTCTATTTAGGTTTTGTCTAAATAAGTGCAGCAACAGAACAAGGACAACAGAACAAGTCCGGTATAATCATTGCTTTTGACATCTTTGACCACTGGACTGATCCATTAAGTTAGCCTGCATAGCAAGATAGCTTAATATTTGGGGGTTTTATTTGAGTAAGCATACTTACATAAGTATGCAATTATAGCTTAAAACAACACTCAACATGCACAGCCATCTGTCATTGACTATATGTGTTGTTAATGCATAATGGTAAGCTCAGTTTCTTCCTTTCTGAATTAATTTAGAAATTTTTGCAGCTACAGTGAAGAAAAACTGACGTAGCAACTGTTTGGAGTTAAAGAATGCATTACCTTGACAATTTCAAACATGAATTTTCAAGGCAATCTGCCAATAGTCTCTAAATATCCCTTCTATCCCTCCACATCCATGTGTAAATATTTTTTTATCTAACTGCATAGAATACTAAAACAAGCCCTTGCCTATGCATAAGCAAAACAAAGTGGTTTGAAATTCTCCTACATTTTCTTTTCAAAATATTGTTCAATGTCATTTTTATTCTAGGATAAACTGTGAGCATTTTGCAACTGAAAGATAAAATGACATTTAAATTTGTCTCAGGAGAATAGGAGTCAATCAGTGGAGTAGGAAAAGATAAATTCGTGATGAGATATATTTAGAAAGCTGTGTAATGACACTGTTTTACAGTGGGAAGCATTAAAACCCTACTATTAGTCACTTCTGACTATGGAACTATGACATTGCTTTTACCAGAGTCAGATACAGTGCCAGCTGCAATTACTTGAAGAACTTAATCTTATGTTGCTGATGCCAAGCACAGTACGCATAACACAAGATTCGATCATCATTAGCATATGGACCCACATTACCTGTGACTAAACCTGATATATTTTAAAAGTATTGCTTTACAACGTTATTTACTCCCTTGGCAAAGTGATCTGTGTTCTACAAAGGGTCATAAGCAAAGTGTTTATGATGTGATAACAAAAATCTTTTGGTGTATACTTTCAAGCATCCTTTAGGGTTGTTTATTTGGAAAGAAGCTTCTTATTTAAGATTTTTGTGATATCTGCAAAAAAAAAGCCTTTTCCATAATGATAACTTTAATTGTGTCTGTAGCTTCAAAGAGCAGGCATTCTTAGTCTGGAAATAGAAAATTATAGCATTATCTTTTCTACTGTAGCTTTCATTTTTAGGAAATATAAGCAGAAGTGGAAAAACAAACTGAGAAAAACAAGTAGCAAAAGAAAAATAACTTTTTTACTATGATTATAAAACAATTGCTAAGGAGAAATAGTAGAAGTAAAAATAGCTATATCATTTCTATAAATGTTTAAATAAGAAGTTTGCTTTCTTCCTCATTACGCTGCTTAACAAATGAGCGTCGCTTACTCAAATATATGATGGTATTATGGTGAAAACCCATTTTACTGAAACACATCTCTGTACCTTGCTTTGTGCAAGATAGATTCATTCAGAGGTGCCTCACTAAACCTGTGCAGACAAATGTGCCTTAAATGGCTAGGCAGACCTAGGATCAAACTGAATTAGCTAGACTAGAGCTCATTATAACAAATACATGGACTTTGAAGAAACACTCATGAATTACCATTAAATTGGCTAAGTCCAACTGTGAGCTTGCACTGAAATGCAAGAAAAGTGAACATCTCTCTGGTGTACAAGTTATTTGTTTTGTTTTCATAAACAAAAACAAGTTGAGTTTCTCATTTTATCTTTCAGATTTAATGTTTCAATAACGTAAAAATTATGTGGGAAAACAAACACAGTTTACATAGCAGTGCTAATTCAGAAAGTCCTAACTCTCATTAGAAAGTTAGAGCTTTTTACAAATCTTCCTGAGCACATAGATTCGTTTGAGTCTGATGAACGGTTGCCCTTGTTTTGGATAGTTGTAGGACAAAATTGGAAAGTAGCTGAATGTAGAAAACCTTTATTTGCAAACGTACGGTGGTTTTGACATCTGGGCACTGAGCGATGTAAATGAATTTTATCTTTGCTTTTACTGCTGCTTGACTAGTAATTTCCCTCAATGTTAATGGCTGCATTTGCAGGAAATTTGTGTAAGGAGTCTTACTAGCTATTGCGAACATGTTCTTGTAAGAATGCATAAACAGCAGACCATGTCAGAGAATGGAATAGAATCATAGAATCATTAAGTTTGGAAAAGTATTTTAAGAATTTCGAGTCCAATTCTTGACCCAGCACTGCCAAGTCACCAAAAACACTATGTCTCTAAGTGCCTGTCTGTGCACCTTATAAATAATTCTGGGGATGGGGACTCAATCACCTCCTTGGGAAGCAAGTTACAAGGCCTGATGACCCTTTCAGCAAAGATGTTTTACTTAATGTCTAACATAAACTTCCTCTGGCATAGCCTGAGGTCTTTTCCTCTTGTCTTATCACTTAAGAGAAGATACCGACTCTTACCTCACCACAACCTTCATTCAGATAGTTATGGAAAGCCTTGAGGTCTCCCCTCAGCCTCCTTTCCTTCAGAATAAAGAGCCCCATATCCCTCAGGTACTACTCATAACACTTGTTCTCCAGACTCTTCAAACTTGTTGTCCTTCTTCAGACCTGCTCCAGCATCTCACTGTCCTTCTTTTAATAAGTGTCCCAAAACTGAACACAGTACTTGAGGTGTGGTCTCACATGTTCCGAGTATGGAGAGACAACTGCTTCACTACTGCTGGCCACAGTGTTTCAACTACAAATCATAAGTTGTTGGTCTTGGCCACCTGGGCACACTGCTGGCTCATATTGGGTCACCTGTTGACCAGTATCTCCAGGTCCTTCTCTACCTGTGCAGGACACAACACTTACCCTTGTTGAATTTCATACATACATATACATCTGTACTTGACTATACAGGAGTGAAGGTATTGGTCCTGTTTTAAGAGTGCTTAAAGCCACTGACACCAGCAGAAAACTGAATTTCAGGGGAAGAAAATAAGTGTTTTCCCCTTCATTACTATCTTCACTCTTTCTTGCAGAATAGCAGAGAAAAGAAAGTAAAAAATTTCATATTTAATGGATGGAGCTGAGGGTGAAAAGCCCACCTCCCGTGCACATGTACATTCAAACAGCAGAGACCTCAGGTGCTCTAAGGTGATTCTTCAGTTCTAATGGGTCTCTCTGATTTTAACAAAAACTGTGCCAGATGACAAGTGATCACTGAATCACA
Source organism: Upupa epops (assembly GCA_013397515.1). NCBI lineage: Eukaryota > Metazoa > Chordata > Aves > Bucerotiformes > Upupidae > Upupa > Upupa epops. The sequence goes on from VZRI01005448.1 coordinate 109,475, forward strand.
TCACATACAATACTGCTGTTAAATTCTTTTCTCTCATTTTGCATTTGAACAGTGACATGGGGGGACAGACAGTGATCACCAGCATAAGAGTTATTCCCTTTGAAATGTTAAATTTTGAAGTATTAATTTTTTCCCATTGCAAGAAAAGAGCATTACCCCAGCTTTTACTAAGACGTATTAACTTCATTTTTATAGTGTTTCAGAAGATCAGTCATATCATCAGTGCTACAGAATGGGACACAGACTAGTTGGAGGCCTGTTTCTACTGGAGTTCCCCAAAGATCAGTACTGGGACCAGTCCTCCTCAATCTATTAATTAACAACCTGGATAAGGGATTAGGGTGCCCTGTCAGCAAGTTTGCTGATGACATGAAGTTGGGAGAAGTCGCGAACACCCCAGCAGACTGTGCTCAGCAGGTGTGTTCAGTGAGACCTGGACAGGCTACAGAACTGAGCAGAGAAAAATGTATCGAGGTACAACAAGGGTCAGTGTAGAGTCTTGCATCTGGGCAAGAAAAACCCCAGGGATCAGTATAGGTTGGGGATTGACCTGATGGAGAGCAGCGTAGAAGAAAGGGACCTGGGAATTCTAGTGGACAATAGGATGACTATGAGCCAACAATGTGCTCTTGTGGCCAAGAGGGCCAATAGCATCCTGGGGGAGCGGATCAGGAAGGGGGGTAGTTAGCAAAGGTTCTTCTTCCCCTCTACTTTGCACTAGTGAGACCACACTGGAGTACTGAGTCCAGTTCTGGGCCCCTGAGTTCAAGAAGGACACAGAGCTGCTGGAGGGTGTCCAGCATAGAGCAACAAAGATGATGGAGGAATTAGAACAGCTCCTTGATGAGTAAAGGCTAATGCAGTTGGGACTCTTGAGCTTGGAGAAGAGGAGGCTGAGGGGTGATCACATTAATGTCTCTAAATATGTGAGGGGTGGGTGTCAGGAGGATGGAGCCAGGCTCTTCTCAAGGTCGTCTAGTGATAAGACAAGAAGCAATGGGTGCAAGCTGGAACAGAGGAGGTTCCATCTAAATATCAGAAGGAACTTCTTCCCAGTGAGGGTACTGGAGCATTGGAACAGGCTGCCCAGGGGGGTTGTGGACTCTCCTTCTCTGGAGACATTCAAAACCCGCCTGGATGTGTTCCTGTGCAGGTTGGTCTTGGTGATCCTGCTGTGTCAGGAAAATTGGACTAGATGATCTTCCAAGGTCCTTTCCAATTCCTAGGGATTCTATGATTCTATGACAGTTGTAGTCAGTGTGTATTGAAAGAAGAGGAACATAACATAAAACTGGATTTTTCTGTGTACAGCTGCATTGGCTGTACTATGAAGAAACTGGTTATCAGCTTGCAAAGCACAAAGAAAATCCAGGATTGAACTGGATGATCTTTAGAGGTCCTTTCCAATCCGTAATGATTCTATGATTCTATGAAGTGGAACAGGTGAGCAAAGTCTTAAAAATTTACTCAGTTTACAAAGATCATGGAATTTGGTGACGCTTTTTCACCTTTAGAACTCATTAAAGAAAATGTGGGCCACTTTGCCCAAATACATATGATATGACATTCTTTTTACACTCTATCTTTCAAAGGACAGATTTGTTTTCCAAGATGACTGAACTTCATGGTTAAGATTCCAATCATCCTTTTCTATTTATGCCCACAGACACTGTGGAGCTGCTGCATCAAACCCTTTGTAGAGATCTGGGTTCCCTTGTATTAGGCAACCTTGTATGTTGAGATACCAACTAAATCATTGGTGAGAGAATACCCTGAGAAAGTATTTACGTCTTGAAAAAACTGATGTGAAAGGAATCAGAAGTGGGGCAATATAAAGAACCAGAAACAAGCCTGAGATGCACATTTAGTTCTAAAGAACAAGATGATCCTAATTCCTCCTTGCCTCCAACTCTGCATTTTAGTGTGTGTCATACCCCTTTTTTATACTGAACTTGTGTATTTTAAGGGGAATACAAAACCATTGTTAAAGTAGGAAAATACTGTCTTCTAGCCCACAGCTTTATTCCCATACACTATGCTTACACACTTCATGTTTTCTTTTATTATATTCCTCAAGTCTATATTGCCAAATGTAATCCTTCTATTTGGTAGCTAGTTATACTCCAAGATACTTGCAACAACGGTCACTTCCTTAACACCAGAGGCACAGTATCTGCAGGTCTGCCAACACGCTAAACTAAATGATGTTATCCTGCTCAGAGACAGCTGAAGTTAAAAGTGACCTCTAGCAGAACGGTAGAGAGAGAATACTTAAAGTATTCAGCAAACAGGCAAGAAAGCCACAGGAAAACATGTTCTACAACTGGATAAATGCAAAAGGAAATTACTTCTGCTTTTTGCTGACTATTCTTTGCAAAGCTGTAATTAATTCAAATTTCTGTATTTAACTATGGCTTCCCATATTTCTATGTTCAATGATACTTGCACATGAGTAAGATGAAATGCAATTTCCAGGTAAGGGAACCTGTGATTTCCATTAAAAAATTATTGTATCATGACACTATAACATCAAAATAGGTTTATTTAGTTATATCACAATCATCACATCTTGGTGATCTACATTATGTAGATACTGTAGCTTTAAGTCACTTTTAAAATTTTAAAAAATCATATGAAGAGCTGAAAGTAAAGCTGGAGAGTACAATTAGGTTAGCAGTGAGACTGTGCTTTCCTATGCTGCAAACGTACCTGTAGTTACTACTAAATCCTTCACATGCCTGGAGCAAAGCAGTTTATATGAGCACATATGGCATGAAGACAGAGATGGAGCTCATACCCACCAGTCTCATCCACCAGCCGTCCCTATGCCTAGTTCTCATCGTAACCATCAGCATGCTCTTTAACACTGTTTTTCACTTTATTATATTAGTATATAATTAGGTATTATGTATATTCTACATATAATACTTAACAAGGCCTGGAGAAGAGAAGACTGTGGGGAGACTGCACAGCAGACTCGCAGTGCCTGAAAGGGGCCTATAAGAAAGCTATTGATGAATATGCATAAGGGTGTTGTGACAGGACAAGGAGTATGGTTTTAAACTAGAGTAAGGTAAATTTAGATTAGATGTTAAAAAAGAGTTATTTACAATGAAGATGGTGAAACACAAGAACAGTTGCCCAGAGAGGTGGTACAAGCTCCATCCCTAGACATACCCAAGGTCAGGCTTGATGGGGCTCCAAACAACCTGAACTAGTTAAAGATGTCCCTGTTCACTGCAGAGGGTTTGGACTAGACGACCTTTAAAAAGTCCCTCCCAGCAGAACACATTCTGTGATGCTAAGTCACCTAATCTGGCTACGTTCCTGTCTTGACACATAGCATTTGTACCTCTATGGTCTTCACTTTTCCGGAGAAAAAAAGCTGTACTCCAAACACCAGCATTTTGGAATGTGAACTAAACAAACTAAAACAGAGGGATGAGGTACGAAAACTTAATAACAGTGTTAGCAACAATGGTACTACCAGCAGAATCTGCATTTGTCTAGTTTCCCACCTCAAAAATGCACTGAACACCACATTTTCTTTCACACATAATGCAGAGCACAGACACCAGCAGCAGTTTTTACCCCATTATCACTACAGGGATGGGGAAAATTAACCTGCTCAGCAATCTAGCACCACTTCCTTTAAATTGAATGCAAATCTCTTGCCCAAACCAGGCTTCTGTTTTGCCATTTTCCTATCACCACAGCACTCAAAAACGTAAACAGGAATTATTAGGCTCTTTCAATGCCAGTCATGTCTGCTAGAAATTTGCATTTACAATAACATGCTGGAGATCAAGTGAAATATCAACAGCATGACTGGATTTGGCAGTGGCATATTCTCACGCTCCCTTGACAGTATTAAAGGTTGACAGCAAAAAGATAACTAGATCAAGAACCATGAATGAACTCTCATCTGATATGACCTAAAGCAAGAAGTCAGCATGCTATACATATTACTTTAACATTATTTTCATTGTTCCAACACTGATTGTAGCAGATGCAAGTCCAAGTAAAGTTTTGCTAGCAAGGCAGCACAGCTTTGACTGCTTTCTCTGCACCATTTTCAAAGATTCTTCAACTTAACTTTTGACCAAGTTCAAAGCCTGACTTCACAATTCAAAGACAATACACACCTGGATTCACATGCTCACGTTCCCTAAAGCAAAACGGTGTGATGGAAGTACAACCTCCATTCAAGAATCAGTTCTCCCTGCATTTAGCAAGGAAAAGCCTAAACACAAAGCCACGTTGCAATTCAGAAGAGAAAAGTGAAACATTAAAATAGGAAATGGATGCATAACAACATCCACTGACACTACATTTGTGTTAGAAGGCTAAAGGAAAACCATTTCTACCTGTAGTGAAGAAAAGGTTTGTTTTTTCTCCCTGAAACATCTCTGAAGTAACAGGGACTTGTGGCATAGGCACTGCTGGTCAAAGAAGGGCTGTAAGGGAAGGGAAATAAGATAATGGGGAAAAGAAATTTTACACATATATTTAAGCATTAATCAATGAATAATAAATATAAGGAAAATTGTATTTCCTACTGTGCTTCATTAACACCTTTTCCACTCCACCCACATACTGAAGCCTTCTAAAATACCTTATGCTAAGCAATATGGGGGAGGAGCTGCTTTGGGTTCTGTACCCCACTGGACACAATAATCTCTTTGCTCTCTTAGGCCCCTACTTCCTGCAGTGTATTTTTCCAGCAGTCAATTCAGTACAATATTTGAAGTTCTGAGGGATTTTGAAGTTCTTATTTGTTATCTTCTGGTTTTCACAAAGTAGATTTTTGGAAGAAAGTTTCTATCTTTTATCTCATGAAGTCTTCTTGGTATTTACATTTCTCATTTAGTGATTTGGAGATAAAGGAAGCATATATGATGCAAATTTGTTAAATATTCAGCATCTTTTATTAACCAAATCAAAATTTTCAGGCTTGAAAGCTTTTGTATGATAATACCTAATACTCTATTGATTGACCTTTTATATTTATTCTCTAGATACCACGCATTGACTTAATAACCATACTTCCTTATTACCATATATTCTGACCTGAAGACTGATTTTGCAGTTCACAGGAGAAAATATTTCCTGATAATTAGTTCTTCTTGGTTGTAGTCCAAAAGAAATAACAAATTCCACCTTGTTTAAGAGATCTCTTGGTACCAGGTTAAGCCATCAGAGGAATCGTGCTTTTATTTTTAGGTTTTTTAAGACACACATATATTTTCCCCCTGAGGTTGCACCACTATCTTGTCCAATCACTCTGTTTTACTGCCCTCTGTACCTGTGGCCTAGACATCAGGCAGACAGCTTCTCTTCCTGTCTCTCTGGGGAAGCTTGGATATTGACAGGATGCAAAATAGTAAATAAAGTTCTCAACAAAACAGCCGTTGCTTCCAGTATTATGTGCAAAGGCTTAATTTTTTCCTAGAAATGTCCAATATCATACATACACCTAAAAGAACCCTAGCAAAAACTGCTAAATCTATCTATGTCTGACAGAAAATAAGATCAGAGCACAAGATAAATAATAAAATGCCTATTACTCCTGTCTCATTCAACATTCCAAGAACATGGATACCATAACAAGAAATTACAGACTCATATGCTGCCCCTTACTACCCCAAAACTCCACATGTGGTCTGACTGCATTCAGTGAGTACGGGGTGTGGAATAAAATGTTCGAAGCCCGAGTGGGCCTGAGTAGGTGTGACTCTAGCTGGAGCAATTCTTTTTCGTTTTGCCAAGGAATCGAGATGCACATTCTCTGGTTAAGTATCTGCAGAAGGCATGAGAACACAAGTTCCCAGGTCTGAAAGCAATATACATTCTTTAGGACCATAAGATTTTTTTCTAAAGTAACTATTTTGCTATTTCTTTAACTGTTCAACTATTCCCAACCTGAAATGGCTAGAAAATAGAATAATGCAGAACATCGCCTCGAGAAGCAAATCCTAAAGTTTACTTGGCTGGGAATCTACAAACACTGATCTCCCAGGGAAGAGAGAGCAACTACAGGCAGTGATCAAAGGAGAGATTAACGTACAAGTGTACAGAGGGTTTTGATGTCTGAATTTAATGCATCTGTTCAAGTCGTGTCATTTCAAAAACAACTTAATGTACAGATATTTGACAATATTTCACTACTCTTCTTTTGCCTTTAAAAATGGGAATAAAAAGCAGTTTAGTACTAAAAAATATCTATATTGCCATACTATTATTTAGATGGTTCTTACCATCTAAATTTCATTAAAATTATTAAAAATTTAACAAGAGAACACTGTTCAAAAGAACATTGTGGATTCTGTGGTTGGTGACCTCCTCTTTAACAATCCAGTGTTCTACGTGAAAAATTCATACTGGGATTTTCAAAGGAGTTTCACAAAAGCTGATATTTTCATCAGCTTTTTAGATCATGTAAATCATTCTAAATTCGCAAGTGATACAGACTAAAATGTCATTTCCAGTCCAGCTGGAAACTAAGCTACTGCAGCAAATAATTTTTTCAGAATAATTATCCTTTACTTTGTTCAGGGAATATTTAATCTGCAAGACAATCTATATCATAACTCCACTAGGTCTCCTATCCCACCCTCCCCAATGGTCTACAAACTGCTTATTGCAAATAGATTTATTTCAGCACTTAGCAAGGTTGATCATACATAGCATAAAAGCTTTTCCATTCTCAGCCTGGAGGAAGACAATGTTAAACAGGAAGGACTATAGAGACCAGAAGAACTTAGATTTTTAAACAGTGTGTTTGAGTACCTGCTTAAAACATGTTTCTACCTCCTGTGTTCCCCAGATATTTGCACCCAGAAACCCTGCAGAATGACTGGACTCCTGTAAGATTCTGTTTGCATCAGTACAATTGAAATATATTATCCTATACATATGGTACTAGGCAAGCATATAAATAATATCAATGGTTGACCATTTCATTATCAGTTTGCCATGGAAACATACTATTGACTGACCTAACAGTGGACTTAAGTTAGAGCAGCTGCAGTCAAGACAGGAACAAGTTCTTCTCTGTATTAGCTGTATATAGAATGCTTAGAACAGTACAAAACAGGCTGAAATGGGAACAGAAAAGACTAAAGTTATGAATGAAGATAATGAACATAACTTCCAACAAAAATGATTCTGTGATTCTGTGGTTAAGTAACGGCCTTTACGATAATTTAGTCCAACCATTAACCTAACTCCACTGAGACCACTGGTAAACCATGTCCCTAAGCTCCAGATCTACATGATTTTTTAAACAAGTCCAGGGATAGAGATACAATCACCTCCCTGGGCAGCCTGTTCCAAGGCTTGATGATCCCTTCAATAAATTAGTTTTTCCAAATGTACAACCTAATCTTCCCCTGCTACAACTTGAGGCCATTTCCCTTAGTCCTATCACTTGTTACTTGTGAGAACAGGTTAGTACCCACTTCTCTACAGCCTCCCTTCAAAGTAGCTGTAGGCAGCAATAACATCTCCCCTCAGCCTCCTTTTCTTCAAGCTAAGCAGACCCAGCTCCCTCAGCAGCTCCTTACAAGGCCTGTTATTCAGAACTTCCACTGTCTTTGTTATGCTTCTTTGAAGCTTCTTTAGTTTGATCTAGAGCAGACTGTGGAGGAACCAGTGGACTGTCAAGGGGTGGTTTCAAAAGCAGTTTAGACAAAGTTTTGTCATGATTATGTGCAAGTTAACTTGCCTAGTGTGGCAAGCCAATAAGATAACATCCAGTCCTATTTTCTAGGACTGTCCTACGTTAGTCTAGTTAGAGTTTATTTACTACTATGCTTACATTTTTGTGCATAAACACTAGTATATACTAGACATAAAGTACCTATATCTTTGTATTGTGCTACTATGTTTTCATACCTATCCATCCTTTCTGTTTTTCTTCTGCATCTTTTACATATATATGTGTATGTATATTTAGATACATACTCTTTTTTTTTTCAGCAAGAATCATTGCAGTCATAAAATATCCCCAGTAATCCCTATTTCTTATTCATTTAACAGCAGTCTTTCTAGTTTTGGCCAATAGCACACAATACAACCTGAAATCCTTGATGACCCCTAATATCTACTGCAGTCTCCTCCCCACACCAAATTGATTTTTGTACAACTGAAGTATAAATCAACTGAAAATCAAGTGAAGCTTCACCTTCTTTGTCTACCAGCGTACAGTTTCAGACAGGTTAGTATATTATAACCATAATTAGAAATACTTATTTTCATTTTACTTGATATATTTGCACAAAGTCAATAAATGTCAATCATGACTGAGAAAGGCATTAGATTTGTATTGTGTATTTAAAATATTAGCTTAGACAATTTACGGTCACCAACAAATTAATATATGACAAAGAAGGAGAGAATCATGAGCTTTCCTGTAACTGAGAAACCTCAAGATACTGAGATCAGCAAAGTCGTAGCAATATTTCCATCTACTGGAGGCTGGAGATAATTAGCAGCTACTACTACCTGCCATATTCACTTTTTTCTATGAAAGTCAAATTGATTAACTATAAATACCTGTGTTTCTGGATTGACTGTGCAGTCTGGCTACAGCATTTCATATTTTCCATATATGCCTACTAGGACATAAAATATTTCATTAAAAGCTGTTTGCCCACTTGTCTTAAAGACCTAGGAGAAATCTAATGCAACATATGAAGCTTGTCCCAGATAGACAGAACATATGTGAGTCAACTACATCTTCTCCTTAAAATAAGACTTCTAGAATCTGTTAATAATTTTGTCCATTAGTGGATTCATCACACGAAAAATAAGCTGAATTCAAAGATTCTGATGCTGACAGAAACAGCATTAGAGTTACGGTTTTATTTTTGCCACTATAGTGTATTGTAAAAGTAAAATGTGTTTCACATGCAAGACCTCTATTTCCCCAGGTCTGCCTAATTTTTTAAAACATTTATTTCTAAGTGACAGTTTACAAAAAGCCAAAAAAAAGTGAAGAATGTGTCACTGCTAAATAGCTAACAGTGCCAAGCCCCTGTGGCAGGAACCAAGAGCTAAACCCTGATTGTCTCAGAGAATCTGCTTCCCTTTAAAGATGTCCTTTCTCAAACTGAAAGTGCTTACCTTCATCACAATTTGTCTTCAGCTAAATCCCACCACAAGTTATTTGAAGAAAGCCCACAGCACTAAACCAAGCAATTTCTTTTTCCTCATAAGACTGTTCATATAGGCAATAGGGGATTCTGAGACCACTGGGGTTTGAGACTTTTTGAGACAATCACAGATCTAGGAAAACAAGTTTTTTCTTTCTTTGAGAAAACAAGCTTCTGTTAAACAATTTAACATTAAAGCCCACACAGGATAAGGATTCATTAAATCATTTACAGCATCAACTGAAGGTTAATAGAAACAAACCCATATCATGCACTACTTTTGCAGTTGCTTCACAGCATGTCACTGGCAGTGTCAAAATAAAATCCATATGCAAACACAAGGCACCTGTAAGAGTGTCAGCACCAACTTAGATCTCAATTCTCCAAACTGACAAAAGGATCTGGCTCTGTATTTATGTACCCTCACATTCCCTTAGATCTCTATGATTGAAAGCCAACAGAGTAATTCCAACCATCACACTCTACCACTATAAAAATACTATTGTTTCCCTTGTGTAGACTTAAAGTCAAGTCCTTCCAGGCAAATAGTGATAGAACAAGAGGGCAGAGCCTGAAGTTGTTCCAGGGGAGGTTTATGTTGGAGGTTAGAAAGCCCTTCCTCATGGAAAGGGTGGTTAGCCACTGGAATGGACAGCCCAGGGAGGTGGTGGAGTCCCCATCCCTGGAGATGTTTCAGAAAAGATTGGACGTGGCACTTAGTGCCATGGTCTAGCTGATGTGGTGACGCTAGGCCATAGACTGGGCTTGATGATCTCAGAGTTCTTTTCCAGCCTCAATACTTCTGTGATTCTGTAAAGTCTTTCAAACATTAATTATTTCAAAAATTATTTAGCCCACTACTGTTTTGTTGTTGCCGTGAGACACTGGTGTTTAGTCTATATTATTTCAAATTGTGCAGACATGTTACGTAAAACTATTTCAGCACCTACTTCTGTTCTTTTCTTCATGGCTTGTGGGAGGTCACCCAACAATGGCAGTATTTAGGCTCTTTCCCTTGATAGCAGCCCTTCTAAAGGGGAGACAAAGACTGGCAACACAACTACAGTTATTCAAACCACTGAGTCCACCGAAAGCTGACCATCTACAGAAACATACATGTGTTCTCTATCTGAAAGAAAACAAAGGAAGTATTGAAAGATAAATCAAAAATCAGTGTAGAGCTTGCAAAACTATTTCATTATTCCTTATTATTTAACAAGCATTGCAAAGTGTAGCACATGAGAGATGCAGCTTGTTTCCATAAAATCAAGTGTAAAGAAAACCCAACATAAATCAATTTGTTCTTCACCTGTAAAGATTAACTAATTTTTAAGCTGTAGCCAACCAATTAAGAGATAAAAGATCCATTATGTTCCTTGGCACTAATCACAATCAAAAAAAAATATTACTTGAATTGAGAATAGCAAATACCAGGTAAAGATCCCAAACATCTTCATTCTTAAAAGACATCTGCATCACTTTGCATCTGCTCACCTTCTATTTAAGTGAACTTTCTCTAATGAACTTGAACCTCCACACGTGCTAGGTAGGAGAGTTATTTGCCATACTGTGATGTATCATGGGTCACGGAGAGGCAAGCTGCAATGCAGGTGCTTCAGTGTTTATTTAGAATAGAAAGTACATTTGTACAGCTCATCAAGAGGCTGCCTCATGAGAAGTACTTAAAGTGCCACTTGATAAATAAACAACATTACGCAGAAGGCCTTGGCCCTGCATCACTGATGTCGACACAAGCTCTCTTTTCAAAAGGAATGGGTTCAGGCACTGAAAAAATTCTTCCCAACATCAAAGTAAATTTGGAACATGAATTCTAAACACTCTAAAAGAACCTTCCACTAATTAATTTACATCTTTTCTTAAATACATAAAATGCTGGTGCCTGCTGACTACCCTACCTAAAACTCCATGGATAATTAAAGAAACAGTAACTGTCATCAAGCAATTGCTCTTTCAGAAGAAGCATCCACTTCCCTCATCTCTTAGCATTTCAACTACACTGACCTGCACCACAATAAACTGTACTTAAAATTTTACAAGCAGCTCTGGAAAGCTCAGGAAACACTTGACTTTTGAGAAAGTTCCCCAGAATACTCCATAAAAGTGTAACACTGTAAGCAGCTGCTGTCATGCTGATACCTGACAATGCAGCAGTTTTTTTACTGGATAGGAATACACAGAACACAGCCTTAGGGCCCAATCCTGTGAGAACACTTAGTATTCTTATTTACAAATCCCTGGTGAAAATCATCAAGAAACCTACTTGACTGAGAGCTATACATAATATACAGAAAAATCAAAGATTTAAAGAGCAACAACTTTGGAACTAAGCAAGCTGTTATCTTTTCAAAATCCAGTCTTCTTTTATTTTTACATCTTCTCATCTTCCATTCTTATTTTCTTTCTCCTTCTTAAAATGGAAGGATGGGAATCAGAGGGCTGCAGCACCTCTCCTATGAGGCCAGACTGAGAGAGTTGGGGTTGTTCAGTCTAGAGAAGAGGAGGCTCTGAGGTGACCTTATTGTGGCCTTCCAGTATCTGAAGAGGGCTACAAAAGAGCTGAGAGGGTCCTTTTTAGGATCTCAGGTAGCAATAGGACTAAGGGGAATGGTGCAAAGCTGGAGATAGGGAGATTTAGACTTCATGTGAGGAGGAAGTTCTTCACAGTGAGAGTGGTGAGAGCCTGGAATGGGTTGCCCAGGAGGGTGGCTGGGGCCCCGACCCTGGAAGTGTTTAAGGTTGGGCTGGATGAGGCTCTGGCCAGCCTGCTCTAGGGTGGGGTGTCCCTGCCCATGGCAGGGGGTTTGGAACTGGATGACCCTGTGGTCCCTTCCAACCCTGACTGATTCTAGAACTTCTTCCCAGTCAGGGTGACGGGGAACTGGAGGGGGCTGCCCAGGGAGTTTGTGCAATCTCCTTCCCTGGAGATCTCTGAAACCCTCCTGGACCTGGTCTGGGTGATCCTGCTGTGGTGGGGGGATTGGACTAGATGATCTTTCCAGGTCAGTTCCAATCTGTAACGTTCTGTTCTGTGACCTGTTCTAGGTGATCCTGCTGTGGCAAGGGGATTGGACTAGACAATCTTTCGAAGTCCCTTCCGATCCCTGATGATTCTATGATTCCATGCTGATTCTATGAAGTGAGAAACATAAGACAAGTAGGTAATGCTATTTCATGGGTAAAGTTTCTGGGCTTATCTTTGCCATGCAGAAAAAAACTCCAGGCTTTTTAACCAGCTATTTCATTGCAAACTGCGTAATCTTTATAAAAAGAACAGATCTTCTTTTAATCTTCTTTACATAGAAAAGTCCTCCTTCATTCTATGAAGATTGATGTTTAATGGACTAGCATCCACTATAGCGGGGTGTAATTATACAATCACAAGCGCTTCCTTAGAAGAATCCTCACTTCAGTCAGTTACTGTTCTCTTGCAAGTCCACATTTCAGAGAACTTTGAAAACCAATGTATATGCAAACCCAAACCTTTATCAAATATTTTCTTTCCTTTACCAAGTAAAGGTGTGCTCTCGCACACTAAGAAGTGTTTCATTGTTTAATAAGCTAATCATTTTTTCTTAATCTAACTTTGAAACCCATCTGAACTGTTATCAGAAACTTTAACAACTCAGGATGAGCCACACCTCTGGCGGAGTTAGTTAAAGCAAATTAGCTAATAAAAACACACTTGTTAAAGAGAATTACAAGATCATCTTAGTAATGATTTACAGCCCAGCCAAACAGTTTGAAGATGTCCAACTGAAAAGCATTGCCCAGTTCTCTCATTTTACAGTGCTACTTTGCTTTTAAGTACCATAGTGAAACATCAAAACAAAGTGGTACAATCAAAATGACATTGAGTCAGTGATAGTCACTGAATACAACTTGCAGTTTTATGAAGCATTTGGCATGTGAGCTGGTAGGAAACTTGACTATGAAGATCGCTCATCTCTCATCAGGTCTCATGTCAGTTGCTGAAAAAGTGGATCTTGCTAAATAAAACACAAGCACTATAAGTTATCTCTGCATTTTATACTTTTGAATTTATTCAGCTGCTGCCAAATACAAGATCCCTTCCAGGGTAGTTCTGTACAAGTTATGCCTGCAAAGCCGCCTCACACAGAAGTCTCGAAAAAAGAGGCAAAGTTTTGTGTAGTATACAGTTACTTGCTTGATTTCCTAGAAGATCAAAGGCAACTAAGAACTGGCTCAAACACCACAGTTCAGGGAAGCTGGGCCACATCTTATGAAAAAATTAGGAAGCAGCCCCATCCTACAGAGTGACTATCAGACCTGCTGCATAATTCATTCTCTGAATGTGCAAACTCCATCTTCCTTTAAGAGGGATTTTGTTCCTCCTGCTGCTTGTGGAAGGTCACATCAGACTATTTCTTTATCAGACTAATCCAGTGGAAATATTATTTGCAGACTATTGGCATTTGTCAATTGTCATGATTGTAGCTTTCCCACATCTTTTAATACCAATTTCACCGAAATTTCTGGTAACTGCAGAATATTCCAAGTCATTTGTTCATTCTAACTAAAAGTATCTGCAATCCAATGTGATTCAGAAGCAATCACCTTTAAGGTGCATTTCAGTAACAACTCCCATTTCCGATACCACACTGCCTACATTCCAAGATTAAAAAAAGTGACTGCTAGAGCTGTTATCTAATTTGGTAAGAGCAGCACATTTTGATTGTAGTCCAAATCTGCCCTTGTAAATTAATTTTTAGTAACACTGAGTCTATGGGTCAAGTCCCAAGGAAAAGATACTCTATTGGTACTCCCACTGTTAAAACACTTTAAATGCATTTCAAACACTACCTGTTGCTACTGTATTATACATTTCAAAATCACATTACAAGTACAGACTGTTCCCAGGGCACTAAGAGGAAAACAAAGGTATTCACTGGACAAAAGGCATTCCTGTCAGAGTATAAGTTGTGTTTCTGTAATGTAAGTGAACCTCAAAATTCTGTCATATTTCCCTCTCTTGAACACAGAGCCAAATGAGTAAGGCAGAAGAATGAACAAAATAGAATTGAGGTGGAAACTTGCAACACGACTTGGTACATGAAAGCAGGCATAACATTTATAGAAAGCACTATGAAAAAGCTAATTAAAATTCAGGCTGAAGGAAAATGTTCCTCTTTAAGTATTGCTTTTTCCAAGTAAGCTGTATTCACTTTAAAAAAAAAAAAAAATTAAAGAAAAAAATAAAAGAAAATGCAATGGCATCCATGGAAAAAGTCTGCATCTGATTCAAACCTTTGTAGAGAGACCAAAGCAGTAATACTTGGAAGCACAGGCACAGCAATCTAAATATGAGTGCCAGAGCTGCATTTCTCAATAGCCTGGTTTCTGAAATAATTATCAACAAGAATAAGCAAAGACTCCTGCACTTCCCATGATTGCTCAGCTGAAGGACTTGTGATAGAACATGAAAGACAGAGCTTAGTCAGGCCATAACCAAGAACAAGAGCATAAGAGTCAGGATGACAGTTATTTTGAAGTCCAAAATGCTTTGTTTTCAACACAGTTTTCACTGCAGAAAAAGGAGGGTTCCAGTCACCTGACTCTTTTTTTCTGTGCAGGTAACCAAAGACATAATCTAAAAAGCAATGAATTCAGAGCCACCCACTCCTCCAACCCTCTGCATCAACCTATCCTTTCAATCCTTCAGTCTGAGAATCGCAGTGGATTAGAGAGACACTTTTCTGATCTCTTCCCCTCTTTAAGGGAGAGGAAAATGGGAAGTGGTACTATACTGTGACCTTAAATTATGGCAAAGGTCAACCATGTTCACTTCATTTTAAAGGATTGATTGAACAGAACTTAATAACACCACTAGCTTTTGCTATGTATTGCTGTTTTAAAGTGTGTAACAATTCTAAGGTCATGATACATACTGAATTCTAAATCTCACAGCAGAGATACCCCAAAGAGCTCAGAAATGTAGAAAACCAAACACCATTTTTGATTCTTAAGAACTCAAAAACAGGAGGTTTGGTATATCCTAGTTTAAGTGTTCTTTAAATCTATTCCTACTCTATAAAGAAACTAGCCCCACCTACTTGAAACCCACCATATAGCGACTAGTTAAGCACTTAAAGATGACAGGTCGTCCCACAAATAGCATATTTCTTATTATTACCAGAGGAACCTAAGGCACCAGAAGTAGCAATTCATGGTTTCAAAGCAGCACAGGAGTGCAGAAGAATAGCAAGAGGTAACACAGAGATAAAAGGAAAGAAAGAAAAAAACAAACCTTGACCCTATGAGCTTTTCCGCCACAGCTGGATACAATCCCACAAAGTCCTCAAAGCTGAACTTGTCAGGAACATATGACAAAAGAAATAAGATGTAAAAGAAGTAAGATCTGGTGGATTAGCCCCCCTCCCTCCTCCAAGTAATTAATTGTTCTTTACAGACCAGCTCTGAAAAATAAATCCAAACAATAATTATGAAGTAAGCTTTCACTTAGAACTATTGCATAT
Organism: Upupa epops; assembly: GCA_013397515.1. Lineage (NCBI taxonomy): Eukaryota > Metazoa > Chordata > Aves > Bucerotiformes > Upupidae > Upupa > Upupa epops. The sequence goes on from VZRI01005448.1 coordinate 125,145, forward strand.
CAGTGGCAGGAGGCAGTCAGGTCTCTCTCACTGTTCTTATGTCATCTCTCTCATATCTCCTCAGAAACTTCTAGCTGTGATAGAAATAAAAACAATAAGAAGGTAAAGAACAGTTATGACACTACACTACAAATCTCTGCCACAATATCTTTTGTTGAGGTTGAGTTTAAAGAAGGGGGAAGTTGATATGTAGGTAGGCAACCCTATGGCATACAGACATAACTTCACCAGAAGTTTTTTACTTCATTTTTACTCTCTGAAGAGGAGATTGAAGGACATTCAACTTCTAAGCAGAGACTCTTTCTGCCAACGCCCTGTGCATATACACTACAAGATGTGTCAGTATGGCTGTCCTCAGCAACACTTCTACACACCTGCTTGCATAGCAGAAGGAGGTACTTCCAGCTCATAATATTAAAACAAGTTTATCATATACAGATACGCCAGGATGTCAGTAAGACTGCAGCTTGCATTATCTAGTCTTTATAGAGGGTTATGCTTTTGTTTGTTGAATTTCATTCTGCTAGGACTGCACTCAGTGGTAAAATACAATCATTACTTCCTAAACACAGATCTTTTATTTTAGAGTGGGAAGAGTCCCATGAGTGATTGTTATTCAGAGCAGCTTTTTCACTTGAAGTTTTCACTAATCCAGCAGAGATTGTTTGGCCTGTCCCATGATCAAAAAACCTGTTTTATCTTTTGCTACTGACATTACAATGCTTCCTTTCTGTGCCTATCACTATAAAGGGAGTTAACTAAATTCAATATTATTATAAGCAGTTGCAATTCCAGGACTAATATGACCCTAAAGGGACTGGTAATTAGCACTATGTTCACACTGCTATCATATGCATATCAGATTAAGCAAGTACAGTTCCATTCCTCTTACACTGCAATAGACACTATTGCATCCTGATTTCTCAATCCCTGTGTAGTACAAGAGTGAGAAAAATCTCTTGAGGACTTGTAAGTGGAACAAAACTGTTCTTTCAACTGACACAAATACACATCACACACCTTCTGAGGATGTTCAGTTAAGCTGATGCATCTTCTCCATTTTCTTTCCAGACAATGCCAGGACTCTACTGAAAAGGAACACCTTGAACAATGGCATGTGATGTCAGCTTTGGTTCAGCTGGAAGCAGAATCTGTGCAGACTAAGGTATACTAGAAAGAATATTGGCCAAAGAAGCCATGTGTAGTGTCCTTTTTACCTTCCTCTGTTTTTTCCTTCAAGACCAAGGGTTTATGATTAGACATTCAAAGGAGAGATCAGGCATCATCAGAAAAAGCAAGGTAGTGTTTTATTACAGTGGAAAACCAAGAAGCTACACTTTAGTCAATGTCTTCACAGTTTCTGGAGTATGTGGAGGTTAAAGTACCAGAGCAGTTCCTGAGAGGCTAAATGTGAAGTATCCGTGGCACATTTATACCACCCAAAAATTTGCTCAGAATTGTGCAAAATTGTGTTCAGTATACCATAATATCGACACAGAATCACAACACGTTAGAAATGGGACCTCGAAAGATCATCCAGTCCAGTTACAGTACCAGAGCAAGATACATCATAACCTTGTGGCATAGTATAGTAGGGCAGACTTTTTTGATCCAGCTCACTAACAACATAGAACCACATGAATTTCAGGTACAACACAGGTTTACTCTTGTTGTCTTATGTTATTCCCAGCTAAATTGAGAAGATGAACAGAGAACAAAGAAACAGCAATTAGCAAGAATCAAACCTGTACTGTTTGTACAAAATCTTCTCTTGGAAACAATCCATTTTTCACACCTACTAATTAAACAGCATCAAATACTACTTTCAGGAACATGGAAAGTAGCAAAAGCCAAAGAAAACAGTACTATATTCCTGCAGTCCACAGTTGTAAAGCAGAACATAGCCTCCAGGAGGGAATGGTGGACCAGAAAGAAATACCATACACGTGATGGAAGTCCCAGGGCTGCTTGCTTATGACACTACAGCAATATCTTCATCTACTTCATCACTGCATGCATAGACGTCATGGATCACAAATATTCTCCCCTTTCCTTCTCCATAATCACCAAGAGTATTCCACTCTGAAAATTAAATTTACTCTTTCCATAACATTATTTCATGCTGCATGCACCTCCTTTAAAGTCAGGGGAGGGAAAGAGTAAAGAAACTCAGAATCCTTCAACTATGTAGTTCATGAGCAGTCTTTTTGCTGAGGACAGGTTTTTATGGGGTAGGGGATATACCTCAGCCTTTAGCACAATAGCCTTTGTTCTGACAGAAGCTTTCAGGAATCTGTCCCTACGTAGCCACCTTGGTGGTAATACATGACCAAAAAGCAATTTCAACAGGGAATCCTTGCTGAAATATATTCTTGTTTCAATTTAGACAATTATCTTTAAAAATACAATTTTATTCCCTCCCTTTAGATACAAGTTCTACTAAATGTTATATAAATTCATAAACAAAATCTTGTGGATTTGACATTGTGTTTACTAATTGCTTCCACTTCAAAGATGCTGGCAGTGTCTCAAATTCTGTGAGAAGTGTACAGACATCTTTGCAACACTGAGGCAGTAACACTTACCTGATGCACTGCTTTCCTCAAGTTCCATGGTGGCAAATCTGGCTACAGGCAGTGTTTGCTTCATCCTTTCCTTTTGCTGTAAAAATTTATTGATGTCCTTTCCTGAAATGGAAGAATAACAACCAGTTTGTATAGAAACAGGAAAAAGAAAAATTTGAGGTTATCTCACCTAGCTGTTTCAAGGAGAGCTTAATCTTTCTGTGGCTTGATTCCCTCCAGCACAGTTATCAACATCACAACATCCTTCCCTAAAACACAAACATACACTACTTTGGTTAAGCAGTACAAAAAGACCTTTTCCCAAAGGACCCAGAAGCGCTCATCAAAACATTGAATTTCTGAAATATAATTTTTTCTAAATGATGAACATAACTTAAATGTCTGACCATAAACCTGTGTAGAGTAGCAACCTAACAGGCAGAATTTGACAAGACTGTTATCTAGTATTTTGCACTGCCTCAAAGGAGGCTCTTCACTGCACTTTTTTTTCCCATTTCAAGCATTTCCAAATCTGCACTATAGGTACAGATTTCATTTATCTTAGATTTCATTTATCTTTCACAATGCTGAACTATCTAGTCTTTCACTAGAGGACAAAGAGAAAGTGGTTTTATTTACCTTGTAGAAATCTAAATAGAATCAGTTAACTTCCATCTAAGGCCATAAACAAACAAGGCCTGGCAGACATTTGAAATACAAATGGGTCCTTCTAGTATGTGTCCATGAGTACACAGTGTGCAATTATGCTAAGGATTAAAACACATGATAAAAATCTGTGAGAATCTGAGTTTTAAAAGTGTATCTTCATTCAGTGGATATTTAGTAGTTGCAATGCTAACCCAAGAATTACTTGTCAGCTCTTGTAAAACTGCATCTATTTTAAGTACTTTTCTGCCTGAGGACAAGATCTCTCCACTGATACACTCCTAGGCTAATTGGAAGCCTTGTTCTAAAGTGGTCTCAATTTGATATTTAAGCATGTGTTAAAGTTTAAGCATCTGTACAATCTCTGCGGAGACTACTGCACAACACCGACTTGGCAGCATCTTGCTAAGCTGAGCTTTTTATTTCCTTTGTGTGATCTGCTACCACTGAGGTGAGTTCAAAACAAAGTGCAGTCCATTTAACTTACAAATAAAATTACTATTAATACTCATGAGGCAAAACATAATCAGCTTCTATAAACTCCAACCAAGCAATCTGTAATTAAAAATTCTCTCCATATCTGATGACTTATGTCAACGACTATTAATTTTCTCATCCTCACCTTGTTTCCTTTCCTTTCCTTATCCTTACAAAGTAGATTGTATTCACCTTCACATGACAGAGCAATAACCTGGGGCACCCTAGTTGTCTTCATCATAGAGTTAACATTTGCAAAATCAAACAATATCCAACTGAAAAAGTGAAGAGGCAGAAGAGAAAGGTATTTGTATCGTGATTTGGACTGGAAGGAGGTTGAACATAATAGAGCCAGTGAATTCAGATCAACATTGCATAATGCACTGTCCACATGTGACCTTCACCCAAATTCTCTATACACTTCAGTTTCCAAGAGGAGATATTGTAATTGTTATGTCATATTACTCAGATTCCTCTCAAATAATAATGAGAAAGCTATTTCATCTGGGAAGGCCCTTGTATTAAATACGGTTCTTGCTGCTTTACTGAAACCAAAAATCCTTTTAAATAGGGTACTGAGAGCATCTACCATTAAACAGGCCAGATAAAGACAGGATTAAAAGGACTTTTTCCATTTGGCCAAATGTGTGCACTAAACGGCATCTTTTTCACTAAGCCAGAAAACAGGTTACTTTAGTGTCAAACTATACTTGACACTAAAGTTACGAAGTCTAAATGTGTGGACTAAAAACCAACTTGTCTACATTCCAATTTATTATTTACAAGTGAAGCTGACCTGCTCTATGGACTGCGATCATTGAGAAAGAGTGACATGTGGAGTAAAACACTTTAAGTTTATGCATGTAATTCATAGGGAGGAAATATTAACTATATTGTATTAAACAACTTCTACCTGCAAAACACTTTATCATGGCTCAGGAGCAATTAAAAAAGTGTGTGTCTATAAGCTAAAACTTAGCTTCTTTGTGTGAGGTCTCTAATTTTCACCAGCTATGAGTTTCCCAGTCCATTTGTGGTCAGAAAAGCCATGAAAATGAATTCTAAGCCTATGGAAGCAAGTCTCAAGATTAAAAAAATATACTCAAATTGTCTTAGAAAGGTAAGAACTCAAACTAGGGCCCTGCTATGACATATAAACACTTTTGCTTACTCAAATGGGAATAAAAGTCCCTACTGAAATTAAGCAATTAATCTTTAAGTTCTGAATACTGAAAATTTGCAATGAACTTTAATGAGCAATTGTTATTAGGTAGCAGGTCACTCACATTCACCCACGTGGTACCTGATTTGGGTGCAATTTGTAAACAGGAGAGTGTAAATTTGTGCAATAAGCTTGACTCTGCTTGACCCAACCATGTTCCATTTTCAGAGCTAATTTAGAATCATAGAATCATTACAGATCAGAAGGGACCTTGAAAGTTCATCTAGTCTAATCCCCCTATCATGGCACGATGACCCAGACCAAGTCACACAGGAACATATCCAGGCAGGTCTTGAATGTCTCCAGAGAAGGAGACTCCACAACCTCCCTGGAACAGCCTGTTCATGGTCTCTTATCCTCACCATGAAGAAGTTCATTGTGATATTTAATTGCTCTTGTTTACCAGTCCCTTCTACTCTAGAACATAAGTTAATCATAATAATCCTTCAAACTTCTTCAGCCCATTACAAAGTAAACACATGAAGTTAGAAAAGAGTACCATTCATCTATGGTGTAATACCATAGCTGCGCTACATCAACTGGAAGCCACTTTTAGACATATTTGTCCTGATGCTGAAACAGACTGTAGTCTGGGATTTGGCTACTCACAACGTCTCACATCAATTCCAAAGCACCTTGAAGCTGTTTTAGCACTTAGGTTTCTCATTCATAGGCATTCATTGACATATAATACGGTGCAGGAGATTCATGCCAAACTGCTCAGGAAATGAAGTGCTTCAATATTTGACTAATTTGACCTTAAATTAACACAGCTTCCTTGCATGTGTTATGCAGCCCAGACTGTTTCCTGAAGTAGACCATTAAAATTGTCTGGCTGTAGATCTTCTTGGCAACATTGATCACCATCCATGCAGCAGTACTGCAATGAAAGCATATTTTATAATGTATTATATATAATTATATACAATAATTATAGATATTGTATATACATTTGCACCATGAAAGTAACCAACAGTGTTCTAATGGAAGCACCTGGAAGACTCAGCTGCAAATCTGATCATTCTTTTTTTGCCAAATAGACTTTTCATATCACACAATAAATTGTCACACAAGCTTGTTTTAACAAATCTTGAGATGTTCACAAAAGGTGTTCAGTACAGTTCAAAAGCATGAAGGCTTTGTTTTACCTCTGCTTAAGCAATTAAAACTTCACATAAGCTAAGAGCTGAATGTGCTGAATTTACTTAGAAAGTACCATATAAGTTATTCAGAGTTGGTTGGTTTTGCTCTTGAACAGTGAACAAGAACATGAACAAGGAGCATATTTTAAAAAGACAACCAGAAACTTCCCAGTTTTCAACCATTTGACAGCTTATAAAATTGTAGTTGAAATTAGCCCCAGCCTAAGCATGGAAAACTAAATTGTCATTAAAATGGGAAAAGTAATTTAACCACCACCAATGTTAAGGCTTATAAACAAATACATTGATGTGCAAGTATCCCCTCTTCTCAAGTGCTCCAAAGACTATTTGATGTTTCCTCTAGGAAATGACAGACCAGCGGTCCCATCTCATTCACAAATGCATTGATCACTTCTTTTAAGTGCTAAGCCTATGTTAGTTGCAATTGCTAAAAAGTGTTCAAACTGTTTAGCTTCCCAGAATTTCTGCTGGACTTTTGCCTGTTTTGACAAGTTTTATATAGGCACACAGACTGTCAGCCTGTGAGGTTAACACAAGGAAGTGTGCCCCAATTCTTTTTAACTCATTTGCAAGGTAATTTAGAAAATCTAGTATTTAATGTTTCTTTGTAATTTAGACAGTTCATAATGGCACTTCACCAACTGCCTGCGAGGTTAACTGCACAGAGAAATACAAACTGGAAGGTCGCCGTGGCCATATTTTCAATAGCCACCAATATTTTAAATAGGGGTTTTTTGTTCAGTTGGAATGGGTTTAACATTGTACTTTTTCTTTGATTATGGGCAACTTTTAAGAAAAGCAGTAATGACAAATCTAAGTTCGGCATGATTAGAAATAGTTGGTATTACAGTATCTTCTGTTGACTAAGTAGCAAAACAGAACTATGACAATTATAGTTTGTCTTAAAAAATTGCTACTAAAGGCTTTGCCACTCACTAGTTCATCCCAGCTGAAAAGCAGTGTAAACTAAGCATTCAAAAATGTGAATTCACTAGTCAGATCCCTTGTTTCTCATACTCTTCCAAATCAAAAAGCAGCTCAAGACCCTCAGAACTCACCAGTGTTGGGTATCGTTGCACTTTTTTCTGTTCTTATGCTAGCAAGATTTTAAAACAACAAAATACGACCTATACACGCAAAAAAACCCCAAAACCCAAAGTGTATGTAAAAAACCAAGACCTACACATGTGCTTCTGTTTTCATAGTCTGCTGTTGTCCTCCTTGATGAACTGGATCTTCTTTTGTGACAAGGTGACCTGCCTCATGGATGATGAGCAGCCTGTGGACATCTGCCTGGATTTCAGAAAGCCCTTGGCACTATTTCCCACACCATTCTTGTGGGAAAATTGCCTGCCCATGGCTTGGACAAGTGTATGCTCTGCTAGGTTAAACACCAGCTGGACATCCAGACCCAAAGAGTAGTCAGGAATGGAGTCAATCTAGCTGACAACCAGTCACGAGTGGTGCTCTCCAGGGCTTGGTATTTGGATCATTCCTGTTATCAGTGATCTGGATGAGGGGATCAAGGACATCCTCAGTAAGTTTGCCAATGACACTAATTTGGGTGGGTATGTTGATCTGTTTATGGGTAGAAAGGCTCTACAGAGGCACCTGAACAGGCTGGGTCAGTTGCATGGGCTGAATCCAGTTGCATGAACTTCAACAAAAACAAGATTCAGATCCTGCACTTGGGTCACAACAATCCCCTGCAATCCTACAGGTCTGGGGGAGAGTGGCTGGAGAGCTGTTTGGCAGAAAGCTATTTGGGGTTATTGATTGATCGTCAGCTAAATATAAGCCAGAAGTGTGCTTAGGTGGACAAGAAGTACAACAACATCCTGACTTTCATCAGAAATAGTTCAATCAGCAGAAGTAGGAAACTGATGGTCTCCATACACTCGGCAGTGGTGAGGCCACACCTCAAGTACTGTGTTCAGCTTCGGACACAAGAAAGTCATTGAGATACTGGAACAGGTCCAAATGGCAGCAAGGTTGATGAAGACTGAAGAATAAGCCTTATGAGAAGCACATGAGGGAGATGGGTCTGTTTAATCTGAAGAAAAAAAGGCTGAGAGACCTTATAGCTAGTGGCTTAGTGGTTGACTTGGTATGGTTAGGTTAATGGTAAGACTTTGATGGTCATAAGGGTCTTTTCCAACTTAAGTGATTCTATGATTCTACAAGTAGGAACAAAAAATTCTACCTTACTCATAAGACAGGAGACACTTAAAACTGTAGTAGAAATAGAAGGCACAGAGATACAGTTATTGGGTCCCATATAAGACAGGCCGCCCTCGAAAGCTGCACTGTAGTTCCTGAGCTACAAAGCCATCTTTCCCCACCAATACAGAGGAGTCAAGTATTTCATGGCAGCACACAATTTTGCAACCTGCCACTTATGCATTAAGGCAGTAGAATGAGAAAGCCTGAGGCAGTGATCAGTGCCATAGCCTTTAACACAACCAAACCAGATGATTTCACACATTTGCCACTAATTACCTAAAGTAGAAATAAAATACCATTTATATCACCAGGGTGCTCTGATGACCATCTTTAACAAGATTAAATGACTTTGCATGCCTGCAGGTGAAGATTATCCTTACCTTGTCGGCAGAACCACCCTCTGAACACATTTGCAGTCAGCCCAAACCAAGGCAGTATTTCACCCCTGTGCAGCAGGAGTGACTGGCAATGACAAGCTGTGTTACACAAAGTCATTCCAAACCCAGCTGACAGTGATGCAGGAAGTAATCCCCAAGTATTATTTCTACCAAGTTTGAAAAAGGTTTCCTCCCCTTTCCAATTAGTGAAGTGAAACTCATTCCTTACACAAGTCTTCTCATTTTTATTGCCCTCGGAATTCAATTACTCCAGCTAAAACTAATACATTTTTACATTTAAAGTAATCCTTGCCCTGTATTTTCATTTGTATTCAAATTCTAATAACTTTATAAACTATGCTATAATTTTTGTCCTAATCCAATACTGAAATTTACTGTATTTACTGAACTAATCAAAGTTCACTGAAGTGAGTGAAAGCATACATTAGTTTGGCTGAGGCTTTTACTCCAGAACTGCAGAGTACAACGCTGCCAGCAACTGTTTCTATTCAGCTCTGACCAAAAACAAGGGAGAATGTGGCCCCCCTACCTACATTTAAAATATTTATATTGGCCATTTAAATATTTATGTATTTGTCACTTTAAAATATTTATATAACTATCTATTCAAGCACTTCATATATTAGAGTCAACTTATATAATGCAAATAAATTATGTATTAAATATTTACTATAGGTTAATATTTCATGACATTTACTGTACACACACTAGAAACAAAACTGACAAAGGATGAGGAACTCAAGAGACTGTTTTTGCACTTTCAGCACAAAACAAGAAGCGCCACTACCTCTGCACTCCTTTTAACAGTTTTTATATATTTTATAAGGAAATGCCTCTGCTTTGAAATTATGTAATTAAACATATATGAATAATTTCTCTCCGAGTAGAATTGCACCAAAATTTGTGGAATTAAGTCACAATTCAAATGATCCTGTAACTAATATGCTAGTAGATCAAAGAAGGGAATAAAGAAAGTTGAGTATTCTGAAATATTAATGATCAAACTTCTAAACCCACTTTTGACTGGTGTCCTCAATATAGTTTCCTAGCAGCTTATTCAAACTGCAAAGCAAAGCTTAGTATTTCCTTTTGTCTTGCAGATGTAGACATAAACAGAACACAACACAACAAAACCCACACTCCATGCAGCAGATTTGAAAAACAAACATGACTTCCCCACAGCTATGAAAGGTTAACATCTTTTTCTCAGCTGAAGTCCAGTTTTAACCACCAGTCCACAACTTGTCACTGTGTCAAGAATGAAAATAAAACAAGTTGTAATCCTAAGGGTTTGTTCTCTCCACTCTGGGGCACTCAGGGATGAGTTTTGAAGCAAGCTCTGGTAACTAAGAAGGCATCCTGTTGCTGGCATAGTCACTGTCCAAATGACAGTCCTCTAGCAACAACCTGTAAGAAATTAATGCCTAAAAGGATATTGCAGTACCAATATAGTCCTCATTTACATTTTTATGACAAGTTGATTTATCTGCTGTGAGTTTATACCAAAGGGCTATAGATGAGTAGAAGAGTCCTCATGGCATTGAAATTTCCTCCCAGCTAATGCCTTTATAATTTTTTAATTCCGATTAACAGTCATAATAAACTCTACATTTACTTACAACCTCCAAGCATTAGACTTTATTATCTATATAAGATGCCAATTAAGTTAATAGATTCTGTCTACTTCTGAAAAATATTTTAATACGACTGGCAAATACAGAAATCAAACCAACAAGGAAGTCTCCTCGCTCAGTTTCTGAACAATTGACCTTACTTTGCTGCATCCTAATAAATTATCTTCCCAGTGGGAAGCATGCACTTCAAGAATTAGGAACTGTTCAGCCTTCCAGTACACACAGCAAGGCTCCTGTCCTTGTGTGGCCCACTCAAAGCCTGATATGATTCCTCTGCTGTCTGCCTTCCTAGTCCAAGAATCAACTGAGGCTAAATCAGGCAGACATTGCAAAAGACTGAACCAGAACAACTACGGTGGCTCCTTGCTGTGCTGAACCCCCACTTTCCCTACCCAGCACTGCTCTCCCTATCACTTGCTGATAGCCCAGTATACCTGTACTTGGGTCAAGGTTAACAAGAAGGCAATATCCAACTTCAAGAACCAATGAGTCCTGGGTCTGCACAATGAGCAGAAAAGAAAACAATGTTCCGACATCCAAGGAGGGACAGAGGGGAAAATTATTTGACAGAAGTCAATTATCTCAGACCCTATAAATAGTGAACCTAAAGCAAAACCCTCTGAGCCCTTCTGGACAACAGTGGACTATTTCCAGCATCTTCCCCGACTAGGGAAGCCTCCCGGGTACAAATTGTATGAAAAGGCCAGGACAAAGTCAGACTTCTTGAGACCCTTCAGAATTCTCAATGGATTGTAATTGCATTTTATTTGCTCTAAAGCTGGGAAGAAGGAAATTTTAACTATAGGCCAGTTTCTCTTTTCCATTTCTTTCTCTACCTATGTATGCGTTTGAATACACACCTTTGCTTTCATGAGTCTAGTTGTTCCTATTTTCTACTGGATCCAAATAACTGTGTGCCTGTATGCTTTCTTCAATATCTGTACATATATTTTAATTCAAGACACTTTATGATCTTGCCATTACTGACTCTGTAGCTAAGTCACTGTTTTGACTTTAATATGTTCCACTGAATCATCTCATTAACGTCATAATAGTTAATGATCAAGTGCTGTTAATATCCAACCTTTTGATCTTCTCATTATTAATACATTTTGAATAGCTGCTAAATTATAGCAGTGTCAGATATTTTCTCCTGAAATATCTTGCACTGACCAAGTAAGACAGGCAAAGGAGTCAGATGTGCTCTAGAGGCAGAATTTGTCCTCTGGCCCAAAAGAAGTCTGTTCACATCCCAGGCATTCTTCTCTGTCCCTTTCTTATCCACCGTGCTGCTGTATCAGTCCTGTCTCCTCTGCCTCTCTGACTCTGCCTTCTGAGGCAGGAGCCTATGTACTGCAGCACAGCCTTGTCTTGTGCTGCTCTTGTGAGTTGTTACAGTCCATAATCTTCAGCTCCATCACAGCCCACGTAACCTCCCAGCAGCAGGTTAGCAATCCTCATTACAGTTTATAACTGTGTCAAACACAGCCTGATTTTGACCACTAGAAATTAAAAGTCATGGCTGACTGGGTGTTATGTGTTATATTACAAGCAGTTCACTGCCATCTTACTAAGAAATAATTAAACTGTAATCTCTACCATGAAGAGTTCTTCAGCACCCCTTATTTAAATTCAAGCAGGGGACTAACAGGACACCCAGAGCTCTGAAGCTTACAGAACCATTAGTTTTGATAGATCGGTGTTATTATACCTGTCCATGTTTAATTGTTTTCTACTTCAGTTACCTATAAGCCAATTAGGAAATGCCTGCTGCTTCTTACTTTCACACAAATATCACCATCCAGGCTACAGGGTTGCCAATAAAGAAAAAAGCTTCTTTCATAAATATGTATGTACAAGTCAAATGTCCTTCCTGCTGCAACAGCCTCTACGTAAAGAATTGGTACCTAGTAAAAAAAAAAAACACAGCTCTCTTCTCAGTAGACAAGTTGACTCACCAGTGGGTATTTGCTTCACACTTCTTCAGTTCTGAATGTGCCAGCCTAATATCTTAAACACATCAGGAAGTTCTGCTTTGGCCAGAAACAGCTGGCATTTGGATAGCCAAACCATTCTGGAAGCAGCTCTTTAAGCTATCCCACTGTCAAAGGCAAGCTACTGTCTAACTGCCACAGGCTGAGAGTAATAACATACAGTTATTACTCACACAGTCAGCAGTCACTACGTGAGAGTGAGCTGCCAGTGATTCATGGCCAGTTTGAGTCAGACCAGCTCACCTGCCTATTTCCTGTGTAATAACAGGGAGCTCTATCAGGGTATTCACAATACATTTCATCACTATTCTGATCCCAACCTTGGATCCCAACCAAGGCAAAGCTTGAAAGAAGGGAGTGAGTGCTCTTGTGAAGAGCATATTAACAGTCCTTCTGGGAACTAATGTGCGTTTTAACTATTGGTATCAGAATACTTAAAACCCCACTGCTTTACTATGGAGACAGAAGTAACCATGAGAAATTCAGCACAAAAAGTCATGAGAATGCTTTGGCTAACTGACCTTTCTTAACGAAATTATGATGGCAGATGAAATAACGTTTCATAAAAATGCTCCCCAATTAATTTCTCAAGCAGTTCTTTCACTGCAAAATCAATCATGTTTTGAAGAGATTCTTTTTGTACCAAGTACATTATTCATGAATTAATAGATTGTGTAAAGGGTTAGAAGTGGAGTCTCTTTTTTACGCATTCATTTGAACTCCTGTGTGATTTGGTCTGCCACACATGCTGAAAAGCACTGTGAATTAGTTTAGCTGCATCCTGAATCATGGTAAGTCAACGCAAGGGTGGTGCCATATTTCTGATCCCCCACTCACAAGGTGAACATTTGCAGGTGATGAAAGGGTCACCTAAGGCTCACACCAAGCAGCAGATTACAATGCATTTTGAAAGTTCATTTTAAAATCTCATTTCAGCATAGCCCAGAAAGGTTAAATTGCAGTGCAACAAACTGATAGTCGCTTACCATTTGTGTCAGACTTGAAGAGTATAACTCAAAATAGCCCCGCTTAATAAAACTGATAGTCCTTCCCCCCCATCCCCTAAAGGGGACAGAATCTCAATGCCAAGCATCAGTTACCAGTAAAATGTCATGTTGCAGCATGAGCACTGAAAGCAAAATGAGATCTGTACAACAGCAATAAAATCAGAAGCTTCTTTAAGAATGATGTTAAAATGCTGTTGTACAAACATAGCTTTTATTTGTTTATCTACTAATAATAGTGAGCTGTGGATTGAAAGAATTAACGCACACAAGTGCTACAGATAAAGTGACATTCTAGAGTTACTTCAGTAATCTCCTTAGACATTGGCTTGGGAATAAATGCTGAGACATGAAAAAAAGATTTCTTCATCTCCACAGAGCTAGGAAAAAAACCATTGCAGAGGTGTGATTAGAGTTATACTTGCTGACAACCCTCATTTTTCTCAACTTCCCTTTTGCTCTTGGCAGAATCATTAAACAGCATTTTGCAGTGAATCATTCAGAGTTCTCAGCAAAACCTGTGAAAGAACACCACCTTGTACAAGACTCAGGACTTCAGCAGGAAAGCTACAGTTATGGTCCGTACACTAGACTGCACGGTCAAGCTGGCAGCCAGTGGCAATATTTTCACCATTTTCTTCGGCAGTTTATGACACAAAACAGAGGAACAGCTCTAGGGGCAGCAGACTACCAGGAGCAGCAGATCAGCCTTGTTCCAACTACATATTTCACCTCTTTCTCCAGGAAGCCAAAGTGGCTGCGAGGGTGGCTTGAGACACTGTTTCAGGCCTGTCTGTCCCACCAATTGCAGCATCAATAGCAGTGAGCTCCACTCTTGAGCTTTCCCCTCTGCCTTTCTCTTTTCATGCCAGAAAAGAGGGCCTGCTCATGCTGCTCATTGGGAATTGCACATGCATGACTCTGTCAATAGCAAATGCAACTAAACTGCACATCTTCACTACATTCTTTTTATGGACTTCACTGACGTAATCCCAAGACCAGACTTACTTCTGTGAAATGAGGACACTAGAGGATGCACACAAATAATGTGTCACACTGCTCAAATCCCACCCGACACCACGCTGTTTTTTTCTCCCATATACTGCCAAACACAGGCAGCGAACAAATTTGGGGGCAGTGGGGGGAGAGGGGCATGTTTACTACACAATTAATTACCTCCATTTCACCATAAAGACTTGCCCGCTTAGATTCACCCATGTGAACTGCACAATTAATCACAACCAACTCAGAGATGTCATTTGAGTTTATACATGGAATGCCACTGATCTATACACGGCCAATTGTTTCTACTGATATTATAAACTTTTTTGAAGTGAAAGGCTACAGTAAAAAGAAAGTTACACCTTTACTCTTTACTGAATCTCACTTTCCAAAAAATAAAAGCAAGCAAGAAAAACCTACTTATCAATTCATAGAAATGCCAACAGTATTTTCCTTACTATCTCCTAAATTCTTAAAATCTCATCAATAGAGTCCTCCCAAACCTAGACAGCTTACTACTGCTCCACAGATTTTAGTTTATAGGTACAATCACTCTTTGACTGATACACTAAACTCAAGCTTCTTACAAAGTGAAAGTTCTAGTTAATAGAAAGGAAGATTATGTGATATCAAAGAAAATATTTTACAGGGTAGGAGAATGAAATCAATGAGTCACTTGGCTTTTATAGTCTACCTGGTCACAATAGCAGATGACCTTGTCCTTTTCATATCCCCAGGATCAAAAGTGTGCACTACTTAACATTTTTCTTCTTTAATCTCCTAACAGTCCTACCATCCCAATTTTTTATATTTTCATTTGCCAGTTACAGCAGGGAGATTAAGAGTGATGTACATGCTCAAGATCAATATGCCTGTAAGGAGACGGAATTCATATTGATCTTCAGTCATGCAGCACATATGCCTTACTTGTTATAATCCTTTTGCTATAAACAGAAGCGCTGCTGCAGCATGCTGGATTTTTCCCCTTTTTACTGCTTTAGTAGCGCTCTTTCCTGCCCCTACACCCCATTCTCAGACTGCTCCTACAGCAGAACACATCTTTGCTCTCAGGCTTTGAAAACTAATGGCAGAAACAACTAGATCTAGTGTTTCATGGCAGCGAAATAGAATTTTTATTGTTGTCCGAATGATTCAATCTTACTAGTTGGTCCTTCCTAAATTAGAGCAAGGACACAACTCAATAGTGCAACTTAGGTTGCTGCATCTCTTGTACAGACTCTATTTGACAGCTACACTGTGAAGGCACAAGGCATCTTGGCAAGCATGTTCTGGCCACAGGGTCTGATGCAAAGAGCATAAAGAATTATTTTCACAAGGAGCCACCACAATGTTTCCAAGAAAATGTTCTACTTTCTGATTATTTCTGTTTATTCAGGTTGCAAACAATTATCTCTGTCTTGTATACATGTTCTTCTCCCAAGAAGTTTATATATTATATTTACATTTCGCCAACTTTTCCAGATCAGAACAGATATATTTTCTCAAGTTCTAAAATTCACTTTTCCAGAAGTTGCTTATAAGTTAAATCCATACAGCTGATGTTCTCAACCCTCCTCTTTCACACCATTGCTGCAAATCTTTCCAAGTCTTGCTGGGTGTGTGGTGAACCACTGGAGAGACAAAGCAAGACAACAGGCTGAGCTCTGTGCAGCGTGCAACTGCAGGCATTCATTATGGATGAACACACACAGTGCTTAAAGCAGCACATAACCCACAAACATGGCCTGTTTGTCTCACGAACAGCAGCACCCAGAGAGACCATGAGGGCTTTAAAAAAATACATAACAAAAAATATTATCACACTTTGAGGCAAACCTTTTCACAATCTAGCACTCAGACTGCCATTCTGAATACCTGATGTACCCCAAAACCGCAGTGCTGTGCATAATCCAGATTGGGAATTAAAATCTGAATGCCCAGCATCCCAACTCCATAAGCCCCAACTGCTGGGTGATTTTGGTGCTTTTTCTGCACTCCTGATCAATAGTGCAATTTAAAATAAGCAAAGGCCAAAGAAAGGGGGGTTGGAAGTCAATCATTAAGGTACCTTCCACATCTAACCTTTCTATGACTCTATGACAACACACTCTGATTTCCAAAGCATACCATTTCATTCTGCTGTATAACAGAGAAAGTTTCAGAGCTCATATTCTATCCGATAAGAAAGTTCTCTCCAGTAGCAAGCGATAGGACTAGAGGAAATGGTTGCAAGTTACACCAGGGGAGCTTTAAACTGGCTATTAGGACCAACTTCATCATTGAAAGAGTCTTTAGACATGGAATGGGCTGTTCAGGACAGTATCACAGTCACCATCCCTAAAGGTACCTGAAGGATGCTTATATGTGGTTCTGAGGGACATGGTTTAATTATGACTTGGCAGAACTACGTTAACAGTTCACCTTCATCTTAAAGGTACCTTCCAACTAAAGAGATTCTGTGATTCTTATTCTCCCACCCACATAATGTAATGCCTTGGTGTATTACAATATTGTCTTAAAGCACTATTTTTAGCTGAGCCAGAAGTGATGACTACAGAAACAAGTGTATTACTTTATTTGTTTCATTTTATTTGCAGAAAGGTTTATAAAAATTCATGTCAGGATGAGGCTTCAGCCTTCTTCCTATGAACATCTGCAATCACATCCTCTACAAGAGCTGACACATCTACTTCCATTGATAGCCTTACTTCCAATCATTCTGATTTTGAGACTTTCAGAAGCTTGTAAAAGTGACCCATAAAGAGATGGGTTTTTGTTAGGTATCAGATGGAAGCTTCCAGTCAGCATTACTGAATGCCTACCCATTCATTTATGGTATAAAGACACTTATGAGTGTTTCCTCTTCTTACAAAATATTAACTCTGCCATCTTTGGAATGTTCAGATCATCTATGTCACTTAGCTTAAAAGCTATGCAATCCTATGGATCTCAGTGACTGACAACAAAATCTATCTTAACATAAACATCTAGATACAAAGCAAAAGACCCTTAAAGATTACAAAACGAGTATATCACGTGGATTCTACTCCCTGTCTCAAGCTCAGTGGCTGGGCCAGCACTGCTCAGACTAAGTAGTGCAAGTCTGGCACCAAAAACAACCCAAAACTAGCATTTTCCTCCAGTCTTGCAGCAGCTCAAAAGTCATACCTTTGAAAGTCAATACACCCTACCATGTTCTATGCACTTTGCAGACACCAAACAGAACCTCAGGAACACAGAAGACCCCTTCCAACATTTACACTATTTTTAAGAAACGAATACAAACCTTTTCTTCACAGAGAGTTACTCAGAAATGCCAAGTTTTTTTCTCTTTTCTGAAAGTTAGCACATTGCTTTCTTAAACAGACCTCAGCAAAACCTGGACAGGGTAGAGAGCTGGGTACATAAAAATGTGAAGAGGTACAAAAAGGGTTAAGTGTAGAGTCTTGCATCTGGGCAAGAACAACCCCAGGGACCAGGGGGACTGACCTGTTGGAGAGCAGTGTAGGAGAAAGGGACCTGGGGTTCCTAGTGGACAGCAGGATGACTATGAGGCAGCAATGTGCACTTCTGGCCAAGAGGGCCAACAGCATACGGGGGGGGGTCAGAAGGGGGGTGGTTAGCTGGTCAAGAGAGGTTCTTCTCCCCTCTACTCTGAACTAGTGAGTATCTGGAGTACTGAGTCCAGTTCTGG
>VZRI01005448.1:150340-178635 GCA_013397515.1 Upupa epops
AGCGACAGGACTAGGGGGAATGGAGCAAAGCTGGAGATGAGAAGATTTAGTCTTGATGTGAGGAGCAAGTTCTTCACCATGAGAGTATTGAAAGTCTGGAATGCCTTGCCCAGGGAGATGACTGGGGGCCCCCGTCCCTGGAGGTGTTTAAGGCCAGGCTGGATGAGGCTCTGGCCAGCCTGCTCTAGGGTGGGGTGTCCCTGCCCATGGCAGGGGTTTGGAACTTGATGACCCTGTGGTCCCTTCCAACACTGACTGATTCTATATCTTCTTCCCAGGAAGGGTGATGGGGCACTGGGTGGGTGGCTGCCCAGGGGGTTTGTGGGGTCTCCTTTTCTGAAGACATTTGAAACCTGCCTGGACTTGGTCTGGGTGATCCTGCTGTGGCAGGGGGATTGGACTGGATGATCTTTTGAGGTCCCTTCCGATCCCTGATGATTCTATGATTTTATTATTTCATAGGAAAATCAGGAATTCTCCAGGACCTGTAGAATTAATTGTATTTTTCAGGTTGGCCATCCAACCTAACTGAAATAAACATTTTTTTTAAATATTTGCTTTTTCTGACTTCCGGATACAAGCTATGTTTTGTATATAGGAGCAAAAATAAGCAGTTTACAGTCATTTGTCACTGTTAGTTGTTGTCAGAGGACTAATGTGATGCAGCAGCCATAGCACTAAAACAGGACCCAGAAAGCCACTACTTTCTTCCTGACTGTTTCCCAATGATTTGCAAGTACAAATACCTCTCACATCTACCAGAATTCCCCATGGTAGTGTAGTGAAGTCTGGTCTAGAAGGGCAGAGAACTAATTCAATAGAGACTGTACTTAAGGATAAAGGGCTTTTGCACTGTGCCCCAACTCATCTCAACCTAGTTAAAGAAAACATCATATAGGAAAGAGCTATGTAGTGGGAAGAAAATAAGCGTTGTGTTTTGGTCAGTAATTTATATAATGTTCACATTACATAAAGTCAAGGTCTGGATATTGCCTTCTCTCACATTCATGTGAAATTATTTGATACTTAACTTAGCCTAAAAAGTCACTTCTCTCATAACCTACAGTTCTGGCAATTGACCCTCATTGTTCAAAACTGGCTTTAAAATACAGTTTAATGAGCTGTGTGTGATGCAGGAAAGGGCAGAAGAGAAGTATCAACATGCTAAACTGTTTTGTGATAGATAACTCTCTTTAGGGGGCAGAAACAGAAATGAAAGGAGATGAAGAAGAGAGCAGTGATCTGCTAAGCACTCCTGCTCTGTTAGGAAACAGGGTCATGGCTTCTTTTACTGCACACCTACACAGTGCTTCACATAAAAGGCACCAGCCTAAGGTTGGAACTGTCATAAAACAATCTATTTCAGTCAGAGATATTCCAAATATAGCTCCAGCTGAGATCCAGATCAGGAAAATGAGCAGTATATCTCCTTTTATAGATTCTTTTTCTGGAAGCCACTGTGATTATGTAGCTTGACTTCCAGAACAAAAAATACCTACTACTTATTCCCACTTCAATGGCATCTACCCAGAACCTCAGACTTAAACAGTAATATTTTTTCAGTAAATGATTGACCTTAGCACGGTGTGTGGGATAGAAAACTGGTCAAGAAGGCTATGTTATATTTCAAGACATAGATAATACAAGCACCCAAGACCTTGAGCATGTGTATTAATGTTGCACTGTACCAAACAGAAAAAGAAGAGACAATGCTTTAAATCTATATTTCATTCTTTGACTTTTCCTTCTCTATTAGACTGATTTGTCTCAGCTCATTTGAAGAGAAAAAAAGATGAACAAAGCTTGATGAGGCAAGGATCCCTGCGGAGACAAGGCGATTATGAAAAAGTCAAGTGAAAAACATGAAATCAAAAGAGATTAAAGTAATTACTTCAAGCAAATTGTCCAAATCATATTAAGACCTGATCCTAAAACTTCTTACCTGCAGTAGGTTTGTGTGCTGTACATAATTTTTCAATGCATTTTCAGTACATAATTTTTCAATCATGCAAAAGCAGGCAGACTATTGCATTCAGAGAATTTCTTCTCTTATACCCATAGTAAATATCACTGGAAATGGTAGTGAGAGAAGACAGAACATCAATATCATGACTAAACATCCATATGTATAGAATAAAATATAGTTAGAATTTTAAATTTAATCAATTTTACTTACTCATGAATACCCTTCATATGTACATGGGTCTATTTATAAAACAGTGACAAAGAGCTGTTACCTTCCTTTGATTTTAGTAAGATATCTGTGAGCAGGTTACTTTTGGCATGCACTTGGTATAGCAGACAGCACCTATGATTATACTGACACTTCAAGTAGTTACAGGAAGGAAAAAAGGTTGTATGTACATACAACTGTTTTATTTTAAATATAATGAAAGAAACAGTAAAATTCATGTGTTATGCCTTTTCAGCAAGGAAATTATCTTCCATTCAGTCATGTGAAGAACAGAGAGCTATTGGATTCTGCACTATTAAAATTAGTGTAAAAGATGTGTAGTGAATTCTGAATTCCTTTACATGGAACACTATGTCTGAAATCAGGAGAATATCTCAAAAAATACAAGCAGATGCCTTGCAATTCATTGTTAAAGAAAAGAGAAATGCATAAGATTGCCCATAACCTCTGGAAAGATCAAGGGATTTTTTAAAAAATAGCCTACTAATACAGATTTTAATATCAAGCACTACTTGAGGCATATGAATGATCTTTCTGCTTGGCATTTTATTAATGTAACTACTCTTGAAGGAATAAAAATGTTATGAAGTAGGATGCTATTTTCATAAAATACAATATCTGGCTGATAGGTCTAGAGGAATCTTTATATATTTATATGGAACTTCATATTCTATATAAAACATACTACAGAATTTTACTGAAGGACTCTCCATCTCTACAACTACCAGAAAGGAGGGGGAGTGAGGAGGAGAACAGCCTCTTCTGTCTGGTGGCAAGCAATATGACCAGAGGAAATGGTCATATTGTGGTTCCAGGGGAGGTTTAGGCTGGATGGCGGGAAGAACTTATTCACCAAAAGGGTTATCAAACATTGAACAGGCTGCCCAGGGCAGTGTCAGAGTCACCATCTCTGGAGGTATTTAAAAGGCAGATACACATAATCACAAGGAACACAGTTTGTGGTGACCTGGCAGTGCTGTGTCAAAGGTTGGATTTGATGGTCATTGCAATACAGCACTTTTTAAAAAGAAATTAAGGCTGCTTTTAAAGCAATGACCACCTTTTCTTCTTTAAGGCTTTAATATATCATAGACATTATGGGTATATATATCTTAAAAACTTAATTCTTATCTTGCTTACCACATGATGAATCATAGGCAACTCCAATTAAATACACGTATTTCTACCAAGGATTTTCAGTGATCAGTGTCTAGGTAAGAAATGCTTTTCAACATATGAGACTGGGTCCAAAAAACAATATCAGTGCTCGCCTAGTCCTTGGACAAATGCTGGTATATTACACAGTATCACAGTAATGATAAGGTTGGAAAAGACCTTAAAGATCATCCAGTCCAACCTAAATCCAAATAAACCAAGTAAACCTAACATCTAATATCTAGATCATGCCACTCAGCAGTTTGTCTAGACTAACCTTGTACACCTCCAGGGACAGTGACTCAACCACTGATATGAAACTGTGCTATTCTGTGTAAATTTTCTAGTTTGAACTGCCACAAACTTCTTCATGCAAAGCCTTTTGTGGGAAACGTAGTGTATGACCATTTCCCATTAATGCACTAGATATTTGCCAATGACTGACTAGCTGTGCTAGTGTGGACACCAGCATTAGGTCTGGAAAGACAACTGTGGTGGTTGAAGTTTGCATTTCACTTGATACGCTTCTCTGGTCTCAGTCACAGTGAGGAGCCTGGCAGTTATTTGGCACAGTCAGGACGTTCTAAGATCCTTGCATCTGGCTCCAGAGGTGAATAGAAGACATTGGTGATGGAAGTGGAAAATAGCCCAGAGCAGTCTTCTGATGCCCAGAGACATGGGAATACTGGTGCAGGTATCAAAATGAATCAATACAAAATTTCAGTGTAATTCGGTTCACCCTGTTTCTTTCCCAAAACAACAAGAGGAAATTTTGGTAGGAAAAGTCACTGGTATTATTAAAGGCCTTTGTATTTGTATTGGTTCAACAAAAGAAATATTCCCTTTGAGGTTCATAGGAGCTCTGGGTTATTAGTATAAAGCTGAGTTAAATTAGAAGTGATTGGGAGCTGTTACCATCTGTTGAGTGTGTGGTGGCTTGTGCTACATGAGTTAATATATTTTAGCAGACAGATGGGCAGAAATGTGCAGGCCTTAGTCATTTAGCACCCTTGTTAGGAATCTGAATAGGGAGATCAGGAACATGCAAGGTATAGGAGTGAATTTCTTTTTAATTCCATGATAAAGTCCCCCGCATCATGCTTTTGGCCTTTTTCAAAGATGTTCCTACAACTGCTTCCTCTTTTCTATATATTGTGTGGTTAAGAAAACGAAGGTTTTTTCCAGGTGCTGTCAATCTTCATCCTTTCTGTTGCTCTAAAGAAAAATTTAAAATAAAAAAGCCACCAACCCACAAACCATATTTCTGTTCGTGCCTTCAGATGTTAAAACCCACACAATTTTTTTCATTGACTGAATGTCACAGCAGTTAAATAATGATGACGCGAAAGAACACTGCCTATCAACTACGATTTAACTCTTTCTCTCTTTTCCCTCTTTCCTCCTACCCAAGACAACTTTTCAGGTCTGAAGTCATTGCAAAAAACCAAACTGTACTGACAGGGTAACTAACATATTTTTAGCAAAGATTTCTGACTTCTTCATTGTAAGGAACATTATCGATCTTAATTCACACTCAGAAAAATCCCTTTCCTATACTAGATAGTCTAATGCAAAGGAGCTGTTTTAAGCAAAATAAGAGCAACAGGAGATAGAGCACTGCACTGGGATGAAGGAGGCACCAGCGCAGACCTGTAGTTACCTCAGGTTTTGTGCGCTTTTTCCCTCTCTGTGCATCAGTTTCCCCATTTACAATAGGCTATAATTAATCTACATGAGCCATCATCTTTTTCCCAGACCAACTACCCTATCTGTTGGGTTTCCAAGAATCTCCTTCTTAGCAGTTGACCATGCATCAAATTAGTAAGAGTAAGATTTTGAAGCACGGAGATTACCTTTTCATCTTCAAAACATGTACTGTATTTTCAGAAATATATATATTTTTAATTCAAATTCTACACCAGAGTAATGTCAAGGTAGTGAAATCCATCACTCAACATGACAAAATGCAACATAAAGGCTTCACATGCCCTTTCCGTATGCATAAGTTTTAATGAGGTCCAGCTTTCCTGGATTCTATGCCTGTACTTTCATATAAAAGACCAGAAAATGTGGTGTTTCCTTGGAATCTTTCTTCATTGCTCATACTAAAACTGTGTATCATAAGTATACAAAAAAATACCAACCCCATGATAAGAGTAATTGAAGGCTTCAGCATGGAGCATAAAACAAGAGCTCAGCTTCAACAGTTCCTTACAACATTTTTGCATGGAAATGTGCTCTTTATTTCTCAGCAACATGACTGTTAGTACAGTGCAATCCAAGGAAAATATGCCACATAACTAATGTCCCAGACTTTAGAAGTGGACCTACAGAACCTTTAAATCTATCTAAAATAATTTTGAGATTAATATATTTCACCAAATGAACAGCATAAAAATACATTAAATGTCTCTTGGCTCCCAGTTCAGCAGGGTAATACAAAATAATCTGCCAATTTTAAAACTGACAGAAGACCCTGGCTACTAGTGTTAAAGTCCCACTGAAAACTGCTTTCTGAATGCTGGGAAACAGAAGGTGGAAGATTAGGATGAACTTTAGTAGAACAGGGTGCAAAGGTTGATAGAACAGTTTTAGAAGGTGCATTGCATTATATAGTAAATACTGCTTTTGACACTGCTGAGACTAACTGCACACGCTCCAGAAGTACAGCATCAAACAGAACTCACACAGGTGACAGATGAATGAACTACTGCCCTGTTAGTTCATGGTGCTCAGAGCTCATGAACTAACCATCTTTCATCTGAAATCTAAAACAAAATCACGGACTGGTTATGCTCTTTAATCTCAATAGTACTGGTCTCTAAAGGAAAGCTTTAGCCCACAAACCTCAAGCCAGATTCCTCTCTGAGTAATTATATTCTGCCTACAGTAATTATGTTCCCTTTGCAGTTTCACATGAAACTAATGTCCACCCACTTGCTGCACGGAACTACTTTATTGCTGTGCAATTGCTGTGAGTAGCTGAAATGTTGCTGGAGTGGGAGAGGTAATCTGGGGCCAGAGACAGCTGCCACGCAGTGTGTCTGCATGGTGGCAAACCATTCCCTGCCAGCTGACACAGAGTCTGTACTGCGTCAGAACTCACTGTTAAAGGAAGGGTTATCGTACCTGAGCTGACAATAAGCCTTCCTTGAAGATAACTCAACTTATCAATATCTCACTAAGTGCAGTGGGATCTTAAAGAAATAAAGGCACTATATACGCAGTGTAATGAGATCAGTAGTTACCTATTAAAGGTAGCAGCAGCCTCCTTTGTTGTACAGAGCAATGAGACACAGCACTAAACACGCAGAAAGCTTGAAAATGCTCCAAAATGGCAGCACCTTCTTTATTTTTAATGTGGCCTTCCATTGTCATTACAGGCTTAGATCAGCAATTCAACTCAGTGGGTATTTTTCCCTTGACTACATCAGAGCATACCTAAGCACAGTCATTCTGCCTCCTGGATTTAGTGTAGCCTGAAAAAGGCTTGACTGAAGCATTGCATCAACATGAAATTCAAAATCTGCATTGAACATGAACCCTCAAAGGATGTTACTATTCTGCTTCAGCTGTGGAAACTGGACAGTCTAAGTGTGAGTTAACAGTAGTGCATGTGCCACAACCGACCCTCTGTCTTCCACAAATTAAAAATTAGCACTTGTCTTGCAGACATTCTCTGAGTAAGGAGGGTTTTCTATTGCACAGAGAAAGAGAAGAAATATCTTACTCAGAAAATGATCAGGTACTTGTAAGAAGGACTTCCTAAATATCACTTTGTAAAGTGCAGCCATGACTGGCCTGTTGCAGAGTAATCTAAGAGCAACTTATACTGCTTTTCTTAATAGCATTTGGGCACAAATTATGTAGAGGATTTGCATTTTAAGGACATACTGAATGCATCAGCTCACTCACATCTCACTCAGTACCTCTGTCCTCCTCCTTTTAATGTTCCTTAATAGACTATGTCAATTATCCACAGATTTCCATCTTGCTTTTACAACTATGATTGTTGCTTAAAGTGCTGCCTACCTAACTACTACTTTCTCATAAAAAGTGCTCTGTGCTGTCACTAAGCACTGGAATTTTGGGGCTTGTTCTAGAAAACTACTACAGGGTTTTGCCTAAAATTATGTAAATAAATACAGAACAGCCTTGAATGTAATCATTAACTGTCTGTAACTCATTTTCTACAATAGAATTTTCCTTGCTCTGTTCATCAGGTCCAGTTAGCTATACCTGACAAATTGGAATGTTCTGGTTGGTTCCTGTTTTTTCAGTGTTGACTGCAAGCTGAGACTGTTTTCAGTACTCAGTATGTCAACAGCCTGACCAAATTCAGTGGGGCCCAAGTATTCATGCACAAACCCATGGATTAGCACCTTCTTGATCTGAACGATGTTTCTGTATGCATTTCATACATCAAAAAAGGTTTCATTAGCTTTTGTCTCAAGATACTTTTGCTGCTAATGAACACTGGTATACATCTGCCTGTTGTGTTGAAGGGATCTAAGAATAAAATCTAATTTTAGTCGTACAAAATAACAAAAGACAGAAATCAGCCAAAACTGAATAAAAAGCTGAGTAGGAGAGACAAGTAAAAAAAAGATATTAAAAAAAGAGAACATGAATCAGATCTATTTGTTATTTCAGCAGCTGTCTCCAATTTACCACCATGAATAATAAATAAATCACAAAAACTAAACTGTCAAGAGTTTGTATTAAACTGTATGTACCACAAGTTACTGAAAAGTAACTCAAAATAAGGCATTATAAGACATTATAAAGTGCCTCTTGGACATTATCCATTTTGGCTACATTGAACCAGATGAATTGATAGATACTGCTTATGTAATGATAATGCTTTCATTCAAAACATAGATTAAAACATCTAGTTCTGCCCTAAGTGATTCAAAACATGGAAGTACAGCAAGGCCTTTCCTAAGCCTTCACAAATCCTTCCCTGCTTACTGTGCTGCCCAATCTGCATTTGTCACAAGGCTACACCCCGATGAAACTCCAGCATCAGATCAAATTGGGAAAGAAGAACAAAGGAGAGGAGGTAATTTGACAAATAGTTTTCTTTCTGTGTGGAACCTATGGTATTCTTTGAAAAATGTTAATCATAACAAATTAATGCAAACCCTTGCTTTATCTGCTTTTCAAACTGAGGGCATTGTTATGTCAACGAGTTTTTGCAGAGAAACAACAAAGCACAAATGAGCTGCAAAGTAGATACTCCCCATTTATTGTGAGACAATGGACAGTAGTTTATTCTTCTTCCCTCATTTTTCTCCTGTTGGATTTAGTCCAAATCACCAGCTGGCTTCTGCCCCTTCTCCTGGTTCTGGTCTTAGCTCTTTTTCAAGGTTGTTAATATTCAGAGAGGCAGATCTGCTCTTCTGTCTTGCAGTGGGATTTTCAACATTGGCTGCTGGGCCATGTTACTGTTGGCCTTCGAATTTACTTGCTGATCGGGGGCTGTGCAAGAAAAATTTGCATCTTCTGTGGTTAAATTTCACAGATGTTAAGAGTCTGTATTAAATTAGTCCACTTGTTACTTTAAGTTTTGCATATGCCTTTAGCTAGCACTGCTAATAGTTTCTTGAGATGTGGCACTAACAGGCAGGGAGGTGATTTGTTTTTCTACATCTTTAAATGGTTTTAAATGAAGCTTTAATTCTGCAAGCACCAATGGTAGGGGATGTATAGGAGCCTTCTCATTTTCCAGCTGTTTCCCTTCATGCTTTGTGGCCTAAGGCCTGAAGATGAGCCTCAGTGCTCATAAGCTGATGGACACTCATTATCTAATAGAATTTGAAGACAGAATATACATGTATTCCTGGAACACTCTGCGAATATAAGCTCCATATAAGCCTCTTACAGCTTTCAACATCTGTTCTGCTGACTGACATTTTCCCTGATGCAGTATGCTTCACAAATAAATCCCTAACTAGGTTATTAATGTAGAAGTGTAGATGTCTTTTAATGCTGATTATGTACTTTAAAAGAAGGAAGGCTATTCTGTATTTTAAGACCACTTGTTGGCCCACAATATATTGTGGATTTCTCTTGCCTGAAAAGAGTAGCCCATCCCTTTTGTTGTTCATTCCCTGATCCCAGTAATTTTGCTACTGTTAAGTGCTTCTAAAAAAATTCCCAAACCCACTGAGCACATCATAAAATTATATCAACTCCAGCATGGCCAGGGCGTCAGTCTTGATCTCAGATTATTAGTGGCATAATTGTTTTACAGTTGGTTATTGGATAAGCATTCACACTGGATAAGCATTAGCCATGTTAGTTATGTTTGCAGTCCATATTAATTCTTAGAAAGGAGAAACAATGTCAGTACAAGAATAACCATTTATACAAAAGGAGCTAAGTACAAAATTGAGAAAAATCTTTCCCATCACATGGTTTTTCTTTGCTAATTACTTTATCATTAGGGACTGACATCAATACAGGCCTTCCTACGTGATATTTTTCTGTCTCACCTATTTCGATTGGTCCTTTAAATTCTTTAATGTCCAAAGAAGTAGTTCTTTTAAAACAGATGTTTTACAACTGGTTTCTGCTTCTCCATTTTGCCAGCACATAGGGCATTTCTTCCAGTGTCCTTTCTTCCTTTTTCTACTTCTGAAAGACAGGGCATGTTACCAAAAGTATCTTTCTACATAGCTGCATATTAAAGTACTTAACATAAATTACATGTTTGAGGGTATGAGAAAAATAAAGGTTGCTTATGTATTAAAATCATAAAGCCTTTCACTGAAGGTTTAATTATAAAAAAAGTTTCCAGTTGAAGGCCATCAGCTTAGGTAGCAGAACACGTAAGATGAAGTAAACACAGTAAATAACAGATTTTGGCTTATTTCATTTCCCAAAACCTTAATTCTCTAGTTCAGTCACTGGACCTCTGTGTTTTACATTATTTCTGCTGTTTTCCAGCTCTTAAACCGAATTTGTGGCTGCCCATCTTTGAGAAGCAGCTCTTTGAATAAATGTAAGGTAATTTTATTTTCTACATGGATCTAGTATTTATTCATAGAATCATAGAATGCTAGGGGTTGGAAGGGACCTTTGAAGAACATCTAGTCCAAGATGGCCTAGAGAAGACCACACAGGAACATCTCCAGGCAAGTTTTGAATGTCTTTAGAGCAGGAGATTCCACAATCTCTCTGAGCAGCCTGTTCCAGTCCTCTTCCACACTCCTTGTGAAAAAGCTTTTCCTTATGTTTAGATGCAACTCCTACATTCCAGTTTGTGCCCACTGTCCCTTGTCCTGTCACTGTGCAGGACCATGAAAAATCTGTCCTCATCCTCCTGACACTCACCTTTTAGATGCTTATAGGTACTGGTCCAGTGTCCCTTCAGTCTCCTCCTCTCCTGGCTGAACAGACCCAGCTCTCTCAAAATCTACTCATAAGGCAGATAATACAGCCCCCTGATCCTCTCAGTAGCTCTGTGCTGAACCATCTCCATTAGCTCCCTGTCCCTCTTGAACTGAGGAGACCAGAAGTTGATGCTTCCAGATGTAGCCTCACCAGGACAGAGCAGAGGGGGAGGAGAACCTCCCTCAATCTAATGGCTACACTCTTAATGCACACCAGCAGACCATTGGTTTTCTTGGCCACAGGGGCACATTGCTGGCTCATGATCAGCCTGTGGTCCAACAGCACCACCAGGTCCTCTTTCCCAAAGCTTCTATTCAGCATGTCACTCCCAACCTGTACTGATCCATGGGGTTGTTCTTCACTAGATGCAGCAGCCTACACTTACCCTCATTGAACCTCATCAAGCTTCTCCCCACCCATATCCAGGTCACATTAGAAGGGAGCACAGCCCTGTAGCACATCACTCACTCCTCACTGTTTTGTATCATCAGCAAAATTGCTGAGGGTACACTCTGTCCCCTTACTCACCTTCAGATGTACAGCAAGAGTCAGCTGCAGCCTGACATCACATAGGACTGAAAAAATCTGGTTTTTGGCAAATTTTGGCCTTTCCTGGGGTAGCTAAGGAGAGTCAGAGAATGGCTGGCTCCACCAGTCTGTTCCTATAGGGAAGTCTGCCTTGGCTGCACCTTCTTCTTCATAGAATAATAGAATCATCAGGGATCAGAAGGGACCTTGAAAGATCATCCAGTCCAATCCCTCTGCTAAGGCAGGACACCCTGACCAGGTCCAGGCAGGTTTAAAACATCTCCAGAAAAGGAGACTCCACAAACCCCCAGGCAGCCCCCTGTAGTGCCCTGTCTTCCTCCCTGGGAAATAGTTACAGAATCGGTCAGGGTTGGAATTGACCACAGGATCATCCAGTTCCAAGTAAAACAGATTTGCCTCTCTTCCATAATAACTCAAGCATTTTGATACACCATCTCATGCTTCTAGGACACCCTGGAGCCTTTTCCTAGGTGTGTTTGGCCCAATTCCCAATATTTTTGTCTTCCTGTCTCCAGCAGTATCCATTTCCAACAGCCAAAGTTTAGGATTATGCCCATTATCAATATAGCAACTATATGAAGGATTTGTATTCTTTAAAATTTCTCTGCTCACCCTGGTGCATGACTCAGCATAGCACAAAAGGACTCACATCCTTTGCTACTGTTGCTGTCCTTAGAGATAAAAGTAATCACTACCAGTAGGAGATGTTTTATCCCTCACAGCATCAGCAATGCATTTACGCAGGAATTATATATATAGGCTGGATCAAGCATTCACAAAACTGGAGATTATAACATAATCTTTAGGGTCACAAACACGAGATTTTTGTCACAGGTAGGGAGCTGCAGAATAACCTTTAAATGAGTATATAAATGTTAAAGATTTGACTACAACCCTATATTTTCAGATATACAGATGCTATAGTATGACATCGAATATTACAAGCTTCATGATAAAAAGCAGGACTTTGCAACACTGGAATTGTTGTATTCCATTAAATTGTATCATTTTGTAGTCAGGCATCTGGCATTCCTAAATATCCCTCCCTTCGGCTCTGAACACTTAAACCCCAGTGGCATCCCACAGACATGACCGGGACTGTGCCCAGGCACGGTTGCCTGCCTGCACAGATCACTTTACATGAGCAGAGTAGTGGTGAGAAAGGAGGTTAAATTAACTAGCTTGGACAGGGGCTGTGCCAACGCTGCCCTGTATGGACTAGGCAGCATATGTCAGATCAAGACAATATTGGTCACTGAGCCACAAGGCCAGCTGCTCTGAATTCAGCATCATTTTACCAGGATCACTAGAATGGCTGTTTATAGGTATGATCTCACTAGGCTGCAGCTCCAGTAAAATTGCTGTTAACATTTGGCTTCCTACTTGTGTGTTTTTCAAAAGGTATCTTCACTAGATGATCTAAAAGTAAAACCAGAATCTTTAGAAATAAGGAATTTGATATAAAATCCAAAGAAATGTTAAGAGGCGAGACTGAAATGAACCAAGGTTTAGTAGCAGAAACTGTTCTTTATGTGTGTTTAAAAATGCTTATTTCAAGAAGTGCTTTTATTTGCTATTTATTCTTTCACAATTTTCCCAACTGAGAAATGTGAGATTTGAAGCTGTGTGTGCATGTGTGTGTCATCAGATGCTCTGTTGGTACAAATCCCTCACATCAGTGGAGTTCTGCTTATACACCCCAGCTAAATGTCTGCCCTAATGTGCCTCCAGACAGTTCATATGAGGAGGCTGCTTTTCACTGCTTGACCACAAATGACTACAGTTGCCTAGTGATGGCTTCCCAATGCAGAAGACAGTGCCATTGAAGTACCCTGTGTGCATCTGCTCGAGACTTTTCTGGTAACCCTTTCATTAGTCTGGTATTAGACAGATTAATACAATGTTGGAGGCAAGAATTCAGTAGGTTTTTAACTGGTATGAACACAGACACAGAAGACGGATAAAATATTGTTTTGTGCTCTGAGTTTAGGTCACTGGCAACTGCTTGGGATTTAATAACCTTTCACTTCAAAACAGTTTGTTCCATACAATATTTTATCAAGAGGTTTTCCTGACAAACATCTGAGGGCAGGATACAAACGCACTAGACCTTCAAGTATGATCTAATGTGACAATTCTGATATTTCTGTCAAACATTGAACAGTGCAGAGGATGAACTGTGTACATTTACCTCTCTTCCGCTCATTTATTCTTACTAATGGATCCTGGGGATAATGAATCCTTTAGCTTCTGTTTATAACAGATACGTGTTCTACAATAATGCCTCTCACTAAGAAAACATAATTTTAACTATGCAAGAGATTAAAAATAACTACAGAAATATTGTGACAGATGGCACTGCTCATGCTGCCTTAACATTTGGGCATGTTCTGTTTAATGTTTCTTTCATTCTCCTGATTCAGAACAGAAGATCCAATTAAATTAAGTAAGTTGTAACATTTTTGGCATATTTTTTCTTGTTTTGTTCCTACTTTTGCTGATGAAACCATTGTGAAGTTAATGCCCAGTTTGGATGAGGAATAGGAGGCTAGGGAAGTAATGTACTATGAGCAGATATAATGAAGGTTTTTCTGCCACGCTGTGAACTATTGCAGAGGAGGGAGCGTGTACTTCAAGCTCTGTGTTTTTAAAGTCCTCTACCTCTTGAGGAAATGCAGTGAGTTGTGTTAAATTCATGCTGATTTTTCCTAGGTAATGTGGCTAAGATTTCCCAGGGGAAAAAGAGCTCATGGCACAGAATTTATGTAATATTTTGCTGTGGTTTCTCCTATTTTGAAGGACTTATATGTGCCTCTTTGGAAAGTGCAGAGGAGAAGATAGCCCATTCTCATATTTCTGTTCAAGCTGATTTAAGCACAGGGAAGTCAGACAATAAGGAAGACCCATGTGTACCAAGTTTTGCCCATGCCTGTTACAGGATTCTAGTAGACCTGAGGTTTAATTGCATGTATCAACCTTAAAATGCCATCTTTTCAACCCAATCTAAATTCTCATTGGAAGAAGGAAAATGTACCACAAAGCTACATTGCTGTGTGTTACAGCTGTTTCTGTTGATGGTTCTAGACAGTCTTACCCTCTCAGAAACATACTCATTTCACAGGAGTGAGTCTATGCTGAAAAGCACCAAAGGTGGGAAGGACACAGAAGTCACCACTGGTCTGCCTTTGGTTACTGCTCAAGCCTGGGGTCAGCAACCAAAGTAGCTCTTATGGCTCTTTGGAGAAAGTAATCCTCACAGTCTCCCTATTTCAGCTTAGGTCTCTCTTAAAGACATGTCTACATTTGAGATTATGTTTGAGAACTACAAATACGCTCAAGATAAGCAGGGCCAACCTGGCAGAGATTTTAAAGAATATTCTGGTCCTGCTCTGGCTCAGTGTGAAGATTGTTATTTGTCCTACATTTTCTATAGGTTCTTTCCTATAGGTTTTGGAAAGGGGATAGGAAGGAGGAATCTGACCTCCTAATGCTCAGATTTGCAGGCTAGCATCAGGCAATTCTGCAGGTGGAAACCCTATAGAAGAAGCCTTACATATCACATTTTATTTCCATTTGTCAGCTCCATCAAACATTTTCTGTGGGCATGATCATGTAATTCTTTCTTATGACATTAAACTATCACTGCTTTCAACTAATCCCACAGGTGTCTAGAGGGTTACTAAAGTTAATGCGTTCTCTAGCTTGATGGTTTCTTAATGCAACTAAGTGGAAACCATCTCACTGTGACTCAGTCCAGTTGTGTAAAGCAATCGCTTGCTGCTTGCACCTTTGTCATATGGAGAAATTAAGAAAAATCTACACACACAACGCAGCAAGGGTCTGTAATGAGTGCTGCTCCTGAGAGGCCCATGAAGTGGCAATATACAGCTTCTCTGTCATATGTGAGTCCTCCAGGATCAGCCTGAGGAAACTGGCAATTAAAGGCTGTATGACCCAGCTGCAGTTTTCATTGTGTGATGATCACACTCACCCTAAGGCCACAGCTGTAATTTCCAGCAGAGTTTACTACTGTAAAGTAACATCTGAAGACACCTTGGGCATTGCAATCATTTTTAAATGTTTTGTCTCTACCACTCCCAGAGGAGAGTGAAATTTCATTCTCTTGCTTGACGAAGAGAAAAAGTAGGCAACAAATCATTTCCACAGGGAAGAAATAATCCTACATCTATAACTTTAACTTTGGACCCTAAATGTGTCCAGCTTACTTTCAAAGAAAACAGCACTCAGCTTGAGGGAGTCTCTTCTGATTGCTATTGAAACCCTGTAACCATATGAAAACTAATTTCAAATTACATTAAAACTGGGCTATCTTCACCTGTTATGCTTTTGCTAAGTGCATTTATGTATGTATTCTGTAATAGACTGATGGCAGCTCACCTCAGAAAACTCTTTCCTTATAACTTGCAACAACCAAAAGAAAAGGAGGTGAGCTAAGCTTAAAAAAAGTGCTTCTTTTGCTGAAATTCTTTATTCTCCAGACTTCCAAGACATTTCTATGACATCTCCATGCAGTAGATTCTGTTTTATTCTATAAAATCAAGTGAAAAGTCAATCTGAAGAAACCTAAAAGTATATGGACCCCCTCATATAAATATGAAATTACTTCAAGTGAATAAGAGCTGCTTTCATCCCTCTATTCCTCTTTCATTCCTCTATCTCTCTATGCATTTTTAATGTTAGCATTTTTCTTCTCTAGATTGTTTTTGGAGGAAGAATTAACTTATTTCTAAGATTACAGAGCTGATTTGTGGTGGATTTGTCTGTTTTATGCATAGGTACTTTTTCTAGTGGCTCCGCAGGACTGGGTTTCTATAGCATGAGAGGCAAAGATTTTTTTAATAATGTCCACAGAGGAATAATGATGCATGAGCAGAGTCATAAAAAAAGAGACAGGCACAGAAATGATAGGGCTATGGGGTATCTTATAAAAGTTTAGGTAAGAAATTCTGCCTCCCTGCTTCATAGATTCTTTTGGCTGCCTGGGCACACTGTTGACTCGTATTCAACTTGCCATCAAACCAAATACAGGAATCATACAATCATTAGGGACTGGAAAGGACCTCAAAAGATCATTTAGTCCAATCCCCCTGCCACAGTAGGATCACCTAGGCCAAATAGCACAGGAACACGTCCAGGCAGGTCTTGAATGTCTCCAGATATGGAAACTCCACAACCCCCTGGGCAGCCTGTTCCAATGCTCTGTTACCCTCACTGTGAAGAAGTTCCATCTGATATTTACATGGAACCTCCCGTGTTCCAGCTTGCACATACTGCCCCTTGTTCTATCACTAGATGATGAGACATGGCTATGTCTATGGCCATGCCACCCTGGAAAAAAGCCCAGTATTTGTCTCGGAAGATAATCAGGGTTGGGTCTGGTTTGTATTTGGATGGCAGACCAGTTGGGTACACTGGGTGCTTGTAGGCTTATTCTGATCTAGCAGGGGTGGCTGGACTTAAATGATCTTTTGAGGTCCCTTCCAACCTGTAACATTCTGCATGACAGTCTTTGTGCCAAAGTAGAGAGGACTCCTTACCACTGTACCTGCAGATATCCCAATTCCTCTCTCCCACTCAGACAGAGCTGTAACCAAATGAACTTCTGCCACTCTGTTCTGCATATGAGTTTTCAATTATTATCATGTTAGAGAGAACCCTCAGCTGGACTGCAAACCAAAGGTCCTGGTTATCAGTACTGCTTCTCTGAGCCCTGGCTGTCAATCGACAAATCCACTGACTACTGTGCATTCTGTCAATCATTATTTTCTCCAAGCAGAAAAGGAGTCTGTGTCTTGCCTGAGTCTTTCTTGCTTTTAGGATACCACTCTATTTATCAGCCGTATTTCCCATAGTTATATGTGCTGGACAGGTCAGCATCAGTGATGTCAACCCCTCCACAAAGGAACACTGTAACAAATCAAACACTTTATAACAACCAACAGTAATCAGGTATGAAGGACTGGGAGGAGGGGGTATTTTCACTGCAGATCCAGTTCTTCCTCGCCTCCTATATATCCCTCCTTCTTTTTAATAGTATCTTCTTTGTAGTTGCTGAGATATCTTGAAACTTGATTAGTACAGATACTTATGCATTGCACACCTCTATGACAAACAATTGTCAAAGCCATCAGTTTTTGCTGCCAATGTATTAGAAATAAAAACATCAGGCAAAATAGAGCTTCCCATATCTGAGTAATTGTCTCTTTGGAAAAGGTTATTTAAAAAAGAATTCAAATTCAGAATGTCAGATTCTTAGTGAATTCTATTGTTTACTCTGGGCTACAACATCTGAAGCTAGATTTTGCATCTGACTGCTGTCACAGTGATTGAAGTCAAAACATCCTGTTCTCTCTTTTGTTTATGTACTGCAATCAGCTCCACAAACTGAAAGATGGAACTTGAAACACGGTTAAAAACTGCTTTATATATGTGCTCTCTCACTTATTTTCTTTAAGGTGAACTATAACTATAACCTTAACTGGCAGAAAGAAAGTCAGCATTAGGTTTACTTAGCTTTATCTAAGTAAATATCTGTAAAGCAAAAATCCTTGGATGATTTGTTAGTGAGTG
The DNA here is from genome assembly GCA_013397515.1 of Upupa epops. Lineage (NCBI taxonomy): Eukaryota > Metazoa > Chordata > Aves > Bucerotiformes > Upupidae > Upupa > Upupa epops. Next base: position 168,228 of record VZRI01005448.1, read on the forward strand.
TTTCAACCACTTTAATTATGGTTCTGCAAGTCATCCTAAGTTTCACTTAAAGCTTGTGTTTGGGGGAAAAAACTTGGAATGCAGTCAGTTACAGAGGAAAATTGTATTTTACTATCACTTCTGCTCTGATCCCTTCTCTGGCACACAGTGCTCGGTGAGCAGGGATTAGAGTTGAAGCATGCTGCCATGTTCTTCATGGCACACTCTGACACTCCACATACACTCCCTGTGCGTGTGCAGGGGCACTCCTAAAAGCAGTATTTCCCTGGTGCTTCCTTGTGCCTGGTGCTGGTGTCTATTGGTACCTTACTGGGGACCTTGGAGCTACTCCTCAGAGGAAGCTAAGTTTTACCATTGACTTAGTTTGGAAACAAGAATTTTGGTGTTGCAGTTACTACATCTACTTGAGGTCATTTTATCTTAAAAGTGAATTTAAATAGCCCATTATAATCTGAGCTGCTTGCTTTTAATGCATGAAGGAGCTGGGAGAGCAGTCTGCTATCACAAAGTAGGAGGAAAACTCAAATGAAGCAGAGGTTTCGGTGCTCATAACCACATTCCTTCTAGTGGCATCCATAGTGCTCCCACTTGGCAGAGGCACTAAGAGATTTGGTCCCTGAAAAAGGGGAGTGAGGAGCACAGAGCTGGCCAGATTCTGTTCTTTGACCCATTGAAGAAGTGTTCAACTTACTTTTCTCTCACATACTTTTTTTCTTAGCAGCTGGTGATTGATGTTCTCATCCCCGCTTAAGAATTGTAGTAATCAGATGAGACTCTGACGACTGATTTTCAAGTATATGGGATGCAAGTGAAAGATGTGCTTTAAAGCGACAGAAAACAGATATGTCCTCCCTCTGATTGCTTGTCCCTACTAGAATGCTGTTTTCACAGTGTAATTCACATGCTCTGCAGCTATCTGCATACATGGAGGCATGCCTGCAGGTAGGTACTAGATTCATTACTCTTCTTTTGAAGTCTCTCGACTCCCAGATGTAATACAGGTGGATATTCATGGCTGATTATTTGAATAACATTTTATAGATAGACATAAAAAACAGGACAGCTACATAGCTGCTACACAACTTCTTCCTCTGCCTCTACCTCTGCCTGCGCAAGTGTCTGACACTCGAGTTTCTGCATCTTAGGAAGTCTTAATGATTCAATAAATGTTGAGGTGATAGGAGAGGGATAGGCAAGGGATACATATGGGCAGTTGAGATAAATTATAATCTCTGAAAGTTATAAACCCAGGAAAGTATGTAAAAACAGCATTCATGTACAAGACTGAACATTCTGATTTGAAAGCAGCATACAAACCCCTCACAAGAAAATAATATTTGCCTGTTAAATACTTTCCCCAAAAAAAAATTGAGACTGAATTATTTGGGCAAGGATTACTCACTGTTTTCCTTTAAAAGAGCAAGATTACAACCAGGTTTCTCTTGTTGGAGAGCACAAATTCCAGTGTTTGTAATTTAGGGATAACACAGATCTCCACTATGGCACAAGACTTCAAAGAGCAGAGTGAAACTTGTATGCATTATTGGTATATGGATACTTCACTCTTTGTTCCTGTCTTAACATTCATATGGAAGTTCACCATTAACTCATTTAGCATTTTGTCCTCTATCTACATATAGCCCATCAGGGTAAACTGTAGCAGTGGCTAACAGATGACCCCTCCCCAGCCAAGAAGAGGTATCAGGAAATGGAGACCCATGGGTTAAAAGGCAAAGATTTACTAAAACTAATAGTAATGCTCAAATAAAGTGCACACTGTGATACTCAGCGCAGTGAATGCATGGTAGTCACAATAAACTGGGAAGTATTCCACAGGAAAATTAAGATTACCAGCAGCAGGAGGATCTCAAGCAGATAAAACCCCTCCCCCAATAAACTTCCCCCTTTAAAATGCACTTGAATTTTATAGGGTAGGATACATCTGTGAGCCAGCTCAGGTCAGTTGCTTTGACTGATTGGGAACTGCTAATGGCCTGCAAACCACAACTAGCCTACGGTTCTGTCCTAGCAAAACCAGGACAGCTTCATAAAGAATCTATGATACTTGTTAAAATGGTACTACATTTTCTTTCAAGGCTGAGAGTTCTCTGGTTTATGGTGCTCAACCTTCTGTGATGTCTGTCCTCTTTAGCACAATGTGCAACCAGCAATGTGAATGCATAAAGATCACTTTGGCTGACTGGTACTTGGACTGAATAAAAGCTTTGTTCTTGTGCCTGGGAACTTTCTTAAAAGCTTACGTGCATGTCTAAATGTTTCCAGTATCACAGCATTTCGGTTTTATGTTCCACACAATCATTTTAATGAAGTAGACTTTGTGTTCAATTTTAAATGTGTTAAAGGATAATAACATTGACATTATCATTTCATTATCCAGCTTAATTTCTTTAATAGGTTTGAATTTTTGTTACAGGGAGTTCTCTGAGCTCTCACATTGAGTTTCCTTATATGTTAGTCAGATTTAACAAAAGGGAAATCATTAATAAAACCAAAACAAGGGACACTGTGATGAGTTAAAACTACATTCAGAAAGTACATCTGATGTTTCAAAAGCCATTTCCACCACGTTACTTAGTTCCTACTTCACAGTGTAGATGACAAGTGATGATATTAACAACCTGAAATGATGAGCCCTGGCCTTTGCTTATCCAGCAGACGCTAGTCATGGATGTAGGAGGAGTGAAAAGCAAGACAACATTTTCACCTACTTCAAAGGTGATGTAAGTCCTCAAGAGTTCAGAAGTTGTCTGTGCAGTAAGATTAATACCATAATATAGGGAACTGCAGAAATCCACAATAAAACCAACACAGTACCATTTGCACAGAGAAGCTTTTTATTCTATTCTATGCTTTAAAAACCAAAATGTCTTCTCACATCTACAGGGATCCTTAATTCCTGTTAACAAGCAAAACTGTTGATTACCTACATTGTGTAGATATCCTGTTGGAAATTGTTACGGTTTCAAAATTATAAAATTTTCCAGTATTAGTTGTGGTGCTTTTATGCTGAAAAAGGATTTTATTTTGAAGCTGGAGGTAGCTTTCTTAGCAGACCTCCTGCATCAGTGTCTGGACTTTACAAGTGATTGGTGGATAGAGTCTATAAAAGGGAAAGTACTTCCTGCTTCTTCGTCTTTTCTTCTTCGCTGTCTTCCTTTCTTCTGCTACTCCTCTGGTGCATCTTGAAAGACAGGGATCTTCTCTAGAAGAGAGCTCCCCTAACCCCCAGGGTGAGGGGGTGGAGCGAGCAATGGCTCTCAGCCTTCCTCTCACCAAAGGTTGAAATGCTAAAGAAGTCTGAGCCTGGCTGCATCTCTGCTGTGGAGGGTAGCCACAGCCCTCTTTTGCATGGGAGCTCGAACACAGACAGAGTGCAGCTTTTTGGACTGTGGTCAGTGCCAGCTCACCCTAGCTCCTGACAGTAGGCCAAAGAGGCAAAACTGCAGCCCTCATCTCTTTCGCTGAGGGCTCAAATGCAGAAAGCCAGCATCAGCTAATTCCAGCTCCTGGCAGTAGGATGAAGAGAGGGCAACTCCTCCACAGACATTTCTACAGCTTGATCACCTTTGAAGATGCCAGACAGAGGTGAGCTCTTAATCCTCTATCTCCCTTGGTGCCTGACCACAGGGGAGAAGAGTACAAAGCTCTACAGAGGCCTGTAGAATACTCCTTGGGGGAAGTCCTAAAGAAAAATCTATTTGCCATAACAGGCGCCACCCCATGTAACCAGTGCCATGTTGGCTTTTTCTCCACCAGACTGGCAAAGATCCTGTATACTCTGCCACTGAGAGACTGAGAGAAGCCTCTATTAAGAGCGACAAAGAGAGACCACAAATACTGATCTCCTAAGCCTTTGGCAAACAGAGACAGTCTGGAATTCTGTTATATCCTCTACATTTGATGCTGCTATAACCTCAAAGAACAGCTCCCAAGCTGATGGGAGCTAGAAGTATGCCGGAGATGTCACGAAGTGCTAATGTCTGCAGTAGGATCAGAGAAGGAACTGTTCCGCAAGCATCAAATGTATATTTTGTGTTGTATTCCTGCCACCCCCTCCACCACTCCTTTCCCTTCTGGAAAGTGGGATGCAAGTGTGTGTGTGTGTGTATGGTGGCTTTGTGGTTATGAGTGTCAGCGTACATTCCCTTGCCCCAGAGCTCTCATCTAAGGCCAAAAACCAATGTGTTAGCTGTTTCCCTTTTCTCTCAGAGTGTGTGTAAAGGCACTGTGATACAGTTTCTATTTTACTTTTTGATTCTTCTGTTTATTTAGGGATTTTTCATTTTCTTACTGGTAATGGGTTCAATAAATTGTTGTCTTTTTAGTATAAAGTTGCTTCATTGCCTGTTGAACTCTTGGTGAGAGCTGGTTGTTGTGCTAGAATGACAGGCACCAACCCAAACCAATTTAGACCCTCTCCCTAAACCATTACAGATATCTAACATAAAGTCAGCATATACTGAATAATAGTGCTTATAGAGTTCACTGAAGGCTGGTAGGAGCTGGAAGACCCTCAGACAGATGAGACAGCTGAAAAGAGGGAAGACCTCTTGCTTACTGCATATAGGACAAATAATAATGAACTCAAACCATTATAGAATATTGAATATATATGGAAAATTTTGTAATGATAAGAATACTAAAAGTGGGATTAGACTGGAAGATTGCAGTCTAACAATCATTTCATATTTTTAAGTATAGCTTAGAATGACAAATTAATCTTGACAATTCTTTAGGTATAGTTCATTCTGCCTAAGGGAGAAGAGATGGATTCAGTGACTTCTCAAGGTCCCTTTTACAGTTATTTTGTATGATCTTATGATATCGCCACAGTTGCAGATCAGACTCTGGAGTTTCTTTCAAATTTAAAAAATGCCTATATTTGTAAGAGCATAGAAAAGCAACCAGTATGCTGAGATTTTTTGGGAAAGCCTTTATTAGTTCTACATAGCAACTAAACCAGACAGTTTTAAAGAAATTTTGTTTCTGTTTTATTGAGAGCATAAATATGTGAAACATGAGGAAAGGAATGGAGATAACTCCTTTACACAAATTTCATTCCACTGCAAACCACACATGATTTTGGACAGGATATCAAATGTTCTTCCCCATCAGCTTTGGACAAAGGAAGAAAAGCTCCTGAAACACTTCAAAGTGGAGCATAAGGAAATTGGTGGTCAAAAATGTTGTTTCATACCGGAAGACAACAGAATTTGTGGCTGGTCAGGCAAATGATATAAAATAGTCAAAGTGATTATTTCCTTGTCTGGAATGATGTAAATGAGACTCAAATTCAACAAGCAAACAGCCACATGCAGTCTCCTAGTTTAGGCAGAATATTTCTGAAACAAAACCAGACCCTCTAAATTTTGCTGTTCATATTTTGATCTTTAGCATACATAGTAAATAATAATTTCTGATGTTAAATGGGGATTTATCAAAACATGCCTCTACACACTGTCTTGAACAACGAAACACTGTCTTGGCTGATGTCCAGTTACCCTGACTTAGACCACTGGACTATACCCAAATATCCATTCAGACCCACAAGACTTCTTTTAAGCTTGGATTGAAACTCATGTTCATCATGAACTGCAGCACATCTCATTAAAAAAATCACTGCATTGTCACAATTTACAGAGTACGAATCTCTGCTGGACTCTTCATAAAGTAAAAGAATGGGCACTATGTCTGGGAACACTATGGTAAGGGAACATGTTCTTATTTTCACTCAGTATAGAACTGTCACCCTGCACTAGCTATCACTGTAGACAGTGCACTACAATTTGGCAGAGCTCAGATCAGGGACAGAGAGTGCATTTTTGTGGAAGGGTTATTGCTGACAACACAAGAACAATAAATTAGAGTCAGGAATAAAAGAAGACATTAAGGGCCCCATGGCACCATCTTAAAAGAATTTAATATTCTGAGATATTTCACTTTCCACTGTATCTACATGCCATTTATAATCTAGACAAAGCAATATCCAGAAAACAAATGAGGTGTAATTTTCATGCTAATTATGCTAGAAGCATTTATCCCTTTGTCATATTTATTTTTATATTGTGCCCTTAAAATATAAAAAGACAATCATATTAAAACACACAAATTACATTTTAACATTGTTTTGCCTTCTGCATTCGTTCTGTTTTGCATAATAATTCCCAGTTGACATTTTATCCTGCCTTCTCACTTATATTCTCAGTTGACAGAGTTATTTATTCCCCTGGCCAGACCCTGAAGGTTTCTTTTCAATCCATGCTCAATGAAACCGTGAATGAAATGTACGGGTGTTCTGAGCAAGGGCAGGAAGAGAAATTAGGTGGTCTAATATTGTTTCACTCATGACTGTAAATCAGGGGCAATATAAATGTGGTTAAAGAATTCACCAGTTTTACAGTGATGTATGTGACAGTAAAGAATTGGATTGATCGTAGCATTCACACAAAATATCATGCGACGTGGACTGATCCTTTTGCATTACTGCTATGTGTGTCTAAGGTAAATTAAATTATATATTAAACCCACCAACCAGCCCTTGAGTCAGAATATAATTACAGCCATTTTGATAAAGTTTCATAAAGACAGCCAAGTTGAAAGTGTTGTAATTTATTTATCAATGTTCTTTAATATTTCAAGCAGTTTGGATGATCATTTTTATTTATTTATGTATTTGAGGATTTATTAAATATGCCCATTATGCTTTCTCATGAGTGTATAAAACTGACATCATAAGGAATTTAAGCTGATCTATCTCTCTACCAAAGCTTTTTCAATCTGTGCCAGTAACAGCCACTGTGTAGTTCCCTCTGCAGTCACAATGTTCAGATCCTTTCTGGGAGTGAGGAGAGCAAATTTCTAATGTTAGACCTCTTTATGGAGCTTTCACCTGGGATTCTAAAGCTATAAACTCTTGAATTGCATTGCCCAAAGGATCAAGTGAGCAGTGAAGAACTGGAGGATGGGAAAATTCCTACTCTAGCTGGAACTTTATATCATCTTAGACTAAATAGGCTATAAAAACCCACTGGGAATAGAACCACAGCCACAATGGTCCTGAAAATGTGCTGAGTTGCAGTCATAGACCTAGCTTATATCCTGCTTACATCTAAGTATAATTCTTGCCTTCATTTCATAATGGACAATAGTATTGCAAGAGTTGATGTCAGTATATTTGCTGTTTATCTCCTAATCCTTTTTCCCAAAAAGTCATATCAAATCCTGAATCTACCAATTTCCTTGTTAGATGGACTGGTGCTGCATCTGCTGTGACAACTACAAGTTTTGCTACTATTTTCCTAAATATGGTTCTTCAGAGACATATGTTGAAAAATCAGTAGTCATAGAAATTAGGCTAATTAGACTAGATTAAAATTACACTCCCAGAATTATTGCCGAGCCAAAATTTGATGTAAATTTCTTTTTTTTATATGCATCATCTCAGCATCATTCCAATTTTCACATCTGCTCATGTTAAGATAGCAAGACTATTAACACATCCTTCCCTTACTCTGAAAAGAGCTGCTTGAGAAACAGCCTAACCCACAGAGGAAGCAGAGCAAGCCATGATGAGGATCCCCACACAATGTCAGAAGTTCAGATGAGCAAAGCCAAATGAGCGTAGCTCATGACACATCCCATATTACAGATATCCTCATGTTTCACAGCAGTTTGAAATAGTACAGCTGGCAGGGATGGTATTGGGAGTTGCTCATCTGACCAGTGAGCTACAAACAGATGTTGTGCATGAAATAGGAACCACTGCCATTGACATATCTTACATGCCAGACAGTGGGTCAAAGTGACTCAACCTGACATGAAGAGGAAATTGTGTGTGACATGTCCTTCATTTCAATGAGTAATGTGTCACTTCTGGCCCAACTTTTCTTCCAAAACATCAAATGCTATTTGACAGGACATACATGCGATTTCTGAGGTGCTGAAAGTTTGCTTATATATATACACACCAAGTATAATGAGAGGCACAGTGACTATGCAGCAGAACAACTGGATTTTTCACATAAATGTCAATTTGGAATCCCTTACTGGGATTTTAGATTAGGTTTTCGCTTAATGGAATGTTTGACTAACATTTCTATGGACAACCATTGACAATCATATTATTGAAAAGTAATTGCCAATGTTTAATTCTTTCTTGTAAATCACTGGTTTGCTTCCAATAGTGCTGATTCCAACTGGAGTGATACAGTGTACATTAATGGGTGTCTAAGAGATAATGAGGAATGGTATGAGAAGTAGGGCGGGACAGTGAACTGTGCAGTACATGGCTCTGACAACACAAGATTTGGAAAGCTCCCCTTTTTGGGCCTTTTTGGGCCCTTTTTGGGCCTTGGTCAGATGCATCTAAACAACAGTGCTTGTGTCTGGTTACACAGTGATGGCTGTCTTTTCCAAACTGGACTCCACATCTGAGAAGAAACTGGCGTTTTATAGTGATGACAAAACCACAGAGCTCAGAGACAACTGGAGGTATTTCCTTAATTCCTTTCACAATACAATTTCTCAAGGCAAAGAAGTTCTTTAGCCACCATGGGTAAAGTTATAATGATTTGGATCAAAGCTGCTTCCCCATATCATACATAGGTATAAATGGGCCTATCCTTTCACTCTTAACTTGTGAGTCTACAGGGTCCTTTGCTGTGTAGAGCACAGTGAAACAGGCTGACAAACAGTGAGCAAGATAAGGAGCTCAGTGTCCCAGAAAGAAGTAGCACTACTCCTTGCAGATGCCTTTAGCTTATTGTCAGAGGTCCTAGAAAAGATTGATCTGTGAACGCTTCTATGTGAAAACAAATATTATTTCCTTTAAATTGCAGGCAATGCTATAACCTCACACAAATAAATTTAATCCTAGTTACCTTGTGTGATATGTTTTCTCATTCTGTTAAGATCATCAGATACAGTAAAGAGAGAATTTGCCCCAGAACTGCTACTCAGAGCAGCCTGGGGTCTGAAATACAAGCATCCAGCAAAAGTCTTAATCATGTACTGAAATTCAAATAATTAAGAGCCCAGCAGCGAGCTTGGTAGCCTGTAGTATACGTAAAGATTTGTGGGCTTAGCTAGATTTCATGTGAACAAAAAAGCTCTTCAAAAGGTGCACTTCCTCTAGCTTCTTTAATTAGAGGTTAGGATGATAAGAATGATTTCACTTGGTAAGGATGAACATCCCGGCCAAGAGTAAGTTGCAAAATATCCACCCACGTCCTTGTTGCTCACTTATGATTATAAAAGGCCTATAATAAACAGAGAAGTCTGGGAAAGGAGGTATCATGGCAGTGTAGCACCTCAAAATAGTTTCTACTCAATAATTAGCACTTTTTCTTGTTGCTTTGAATGATCAGATATTCCCAAAGCATATGCAGCAGAGAGCAAAGCAGATTTACAATGCTAACAGGAATTTTGTTCGTGGCAACTTTGGCAGTACACATGCAGGCTGAAAGCCAGTGGGTACCAAGAACTGGGTGAAGTTTCCTGTTGAATTAGTCATGCTCCAATGTGCATCAAGATCTTATTTGTGATATTTAAGTCTGGAAGTCCTGGTGCATTGGCTGCAATTCAGTGCTTCAGTTGAGATACGAGAATGTGGTGGATATTGACTGCAGTAAACCTTAGAGCTGACTCTACAGTGACATCATAGCTCTGTCAACAAATTCAGAGACTGCACTATCTCCCAAGTTTCAGTGCTCTGCTTTTCTTGTAGTTTACACCCAGGCTTATGGGCGCGCCTCTCAAGTGCCTCCCTTAGTAACCCACAGGAGCAGGATCAATGCGAACAGGTCTGCACCCCATGGAACAAACGCAAACAGAGCAAGTGTGCTACCTAAAGTAGTTCACCACCTACAGTGCACTTGCAGAATAGGTGTGAGGCTCTGCAAGAGGAACAGGTCATCAGCAAGGATGAGGACTCAAAAAGCTCAGTAACTGCACCACAGATAGATTGCCTCAGGCCAGCCATCAAAACCAATCCTGAAAAGAAACCTCAAAGGGTCACTGTTATCCGAGACTCCCTACTGAAGGGAACAGAGGGCCCAATATGCAGACCGAACCCATTTCACAGACAGGTCTGCTGCCTCCCTGGTGCGTAGGTAGGGGACATTTTAGGTAAAATCCCCAAACTTGGAGGGTGATGTTACTGTAGGAGTCTGCCACCGGCTGCCTGACCAGCAGAACCAAGCAGATGAGGCCCTTCACAGGCAGATAGTAGTGGCTTTCAGATCACAGGCCCTGGCCCTCATGGGGGATTTCAACCACCCTGGCATCTGCTGGAGGACACAGCTAGCCACTAGCAATCCAGGTTGTTCTTGGATTGCACAGATGACAACTTCCTCTTCCAAATGGTGGAGGAACCAACAAGAAAAGGTGC